>APFE031686019.1:30146-41930 GCA_000404065.3 Pinus taeda
TTATGAATTTCATGTCAAAAAATAATAATAATCACTGTTTTTTCAAAAAATAATGATTAACATAAAAATTAATGCGAAAATCACATAATACAAATATTGAACGCATAACAACCTTAATTGAGTGCTTATCCTTCTCATAAAATGTCAAAGTCAAAACATTACAAGTATAACTAATTAATAGTTACAAAAAATGAGCTTGATTTCCAAGAATAACTTAAATTTAATCAACAAATTCTAATATAATACTTACAGTTATGGCATCCAGATTTAGATCAACAGTAAAGATTATGGAAAAACTTTTAAAGAAAGATAACAAGACAAGAGAAAATACTTGTCTACACTTCACTATGCACATGAATCCTTTGAAATATCTGGTCTTTATTCACCTATCCAGCTTGCTGGCTCAGTCAATGCTCCAATAGCTTTATAGTCTTTCAATCAAATAGTCTATATAAATATCTAAGAATCCATCCTCAAAATACTTCAACTGAAGAAGTATTTATACAAATTCTAAACTAAAATATCTTGAAAAAATATCAAGATTGGTTTTACAAATATCTCAAACTGTTTTACATTAATAGAACTTAAATAAATGACACTCAAAACTAATGAATCTATTTGGCACTATATTTATGGATTGAGGGTGACAAATATTCGAATTTGGTAGCAACTATCAATTGATGATGAGGCTTCCAAGTCACTAATTGCCTCCTTCCTTTGTGCATTCTACCTCGGAATTTCTGCAAAATTAGGTTCCAGTGATACCCTTATATATCTCAATCCGAGATATATATGTAAAAAGTGAAAGAAGTTATTGTAGATAAGTATGTTATGGACATAAACCTCTCTCAATTTCCCATAATTCAGTTGCATATGTTCACAATATTCTGTGCAAAAAGATGTCAAAAATAGGCCTTTGCACAGTCTGAAAAATAGGCTCTGACGCGATGCATTTATCTCCCTTTTTGTACTACTTGTGTAAAAAGGGAGATAGGTTTTTGTAGATGGGCCTTGAAGAACACCAACCTCCTCCAGTTTCTCAAATTCATCCTGGATTGGCCAAAATAGTTTCTACAAAATTATGACTTAAACATGAAATTTTTGGAAAATGTACAATTTCTGCTCTGTTTTTTTTATCTATCTTCACTTTGATTTTTCAACCTAATACACTTTTACTGATACTCTTTCATCTGATACACTTTGAACCTGATGTGTTGTTTTCACTTGTTTACTTGGCTGCTATGTTTTTACTGTGTAGTAACTTTTTGTTGTAAATTTATCACAGTAAATCAGTCATTGTCTCCCACCTTTCTACATCAGGTAATTTTACATTCATCATTCTCTTGGAATTGGGTGAAATTCACTGTTACTGGTAGTTGACGGAGGCTGCAGAGGCTCGTATGGTTTTGGTACATACTGATGGATGAGCTGGGCTTTCTGCGGCATTTGTGGAGTAATGGCAGAGGTCACAACGGATTTTCTGAGTTTCCAAAGTGAATGCGCAGAAAGAGTGGAAAGAGGGATAATGGGGCTTTTATATAAAAAATGTTATTTCTGGCAGGTTAACTGATTGATGAATAGTGGCAGTTTTTTCGGTTAAATGGGGAAGCAGTTTAGAAGGGCCGTCGCATCTCTTTTGTGGTGCGGGCGGTATTTGAGAGGGGTCGCCCGATTCCATTCAGCGTTTGCCATGTAGCATCGGGGGCCAGGAGGAAAACCACCTTATCGGGCAGTTAAAGGGCAGACATCGGGTTGGCCTGATATGGATGCGAGTTGTTGGATGAGGGGGAGGGAGATTGTATGGTGATCGGGAGGTGAAGTTGCGCGACGCTTTAAACATAAAGTTTTCAGGGGGCCCATGGGTCTAATCATTGGTGGTATGAGATTAACTTGGAGCTTAATCTCATCAGGGAATCTTTAACACATGATTAAAGACTGAGGGAGAGATTTAATATATTTGTGGGATTATGGGGTAGTAATATAGTTTATAAATAAACTAAGGGGTGGGGTTAATTTATATAAGGGGGGTTATATATATACGAGCAAATGGATTTTTCGGGATTTTTATATATTTAATTAACAGTTAATATGCAGTGAAATGAGTGGAAGGGGTATTTGTACTTAGGTATATGAAATGTTGTGTGCTTTCCACATACTTAGTACTTAGGATAAATGTATTTGGTGGATTTTTCACATAAAACATGTTTATAAAGGGGTTTTCCTTGGCAAGAGAACTTAACCTTAGGAAAAGGGGTTTTGTGAGGGGGATGAATGATTTATAAGGGAATTTAACACCTTTCGTCCTTAAATCATCAAGCCAAGGGTTTGGTCCCACCAGAAGTCAGAGAAATGCTTTGAGCCTCTTTGACTTAAAGAACTATAGGTATTAATATTTTTATTGTAAAAGGGAAGTTAGTGAGTGTCATAGGGGTTAAAATGAATGAGGGGATGTTAAATAAATCACATTGTGAACCATTGCCTTTGATTTGTCCTCTACTTATGCATACTGGAAAGATTCATTTAAAACAATGACATAAGTGCTTTTATGTAATCACATGATATTTCTGCAACCTTTCTACTACTTACCCACTTACTCATCCTACCATTTTTTCTTCACTTTATTAGGGTGCATTTAGGCTAGCAAACCCTTATCAATCTTTTTCTTTTCTTTACAAAGTAAACTATCTAATTCTAACCTTATATCATCCAAGGGCTCAGATTAAGCTTATGAGCTCCTTTTATTTTCTCTACCTAACTATGATTTGCCAACATTAAACTGTTTGGTCAGATTTTATTCTCTAAATATAAACATAAAATTTAAAACATGAAATAACCAAGATTAAATAGTTTGATGACCATGGATTGTGGCATGAATTACAAGTTGCACACAATCATTATTATGTAGAAAAGTAAATAGTAGTGGCATTTGGACTTGCACACTTTCATGGTCTTTTTGTTTTTGGGGTTCATATATTTTCATCTTTTTTGACCTTCTCTTATTCTTTTTTGTCCTTTGATTCTTCTTTTAGGACATACTCTCTTTACATTTTTTACATTTTATAATATGGAAAACATTTGCAGAAAGCAAAGGTATGTACAATGTTACAAGCTTAACCTTATTCATTCAAAATTATGACTCCTATTGGTATAGGAACCTAATAGCTTCTTTGTCTTCATATGTTAGTTTTCTCACAATAGCATCATCAGTCAGTATTTGGCTATGACTTTTTCTATCTACTCAATAAAAAATCATAGACATATAGCTATCATCTTTTGCCCAACTATCAATATGGATGAACTCACAATAATTTATAAATGGTTGATCTTCATGGTTAAGAAGATTTGACTTTTTCCTGTAACATGAAATAGTAAAAGTTCAATTAATTTGTACATAAATGAAATTTTTAACATTAATCAAATATACATTTTAAACGTCTTACCATGTAAGCTGCATCCTTGAATTTGTTTTCCCCTTGAAGCTTGACAATAACATTGCCAATTGTGTGTCTGAATGAAAATGTCACAAATCTCCATAATGTTGATGACGTGACTTCTAGAAATCCCGCAACCACTTTACTAAGAGCTTGATAAGTATAAGGGTCACTATCATAGTCAATGTTTGGAATATTGAAACCATGGGGAATATCTACAATAACTAGGGTATAATCCATTTTAGGTATGAGTTTAGCAATGTCTTCATAGTTGCCTTATATTACTTGATATTGAATAGTGTCTAGCCCATTTCAAATGAAATGAGTAAGAGTTGGATCAAGTTCAACATTCTTAAGACGTTGCTTCTTCAGTCTTTCAATCTTTATTTTTTCAATAAAGGTTCTGAAACTATCTGGTGCTCCATTTTCATCATTCTTCATCTTTTATAAAATAAACAAATATATGTGTAAGTTATAAATTAAAAACAGTATACAGATGAATAAAAATGAATGCATAAATCAACATACCTTTTTAAATGCAAGATAATTTTTTTTTAATGTTGATGTATAACTTGAATCTGGATAGTTGCGTAAAACATCATCCCAACTATCTTCATTCAACAATTTAACCATTTTTTCTTGAATTTTCATGTAAACTTTGTGACTGTATAGATAAAGAAAAAAAAGTTAATATAATGATATTTATAACAAATCCTACCAAGAACAATATGTTATATTTAAAATAAAATTATAACTAGAAATAAATAAAAATAATTCAACAAACTTACTTTTGAAATTCTTTAGACATTTCCTCCAATGATAATTCTCTTGAACTCACACGAGATAATATTGCTTTTACAAGTTTTTCATCCTTCACTCATTACAATGCTCTTCAAGGTGTGATAGTCATATCTTCTGGAAGCTACTTTATTTCAGGACTTGATTTACTATTGCTACATATCAATGGCTTAGAATTTTTGACCTTCTGGTTTTTCATTCCAATGTTCTCCCACATGCTAAAATCCTCATTAATAAACTCTCATATCTCTCCAGTTTTGAATGCCAACTGGAAAATGTTATCAACACCTCTGAATAAATCACTAAATTTTCCACCTTTGTCTCTTTTTGAATTGATTTACTCTTCAATTTGATATCTTATTTCCATACAACATTCCTTTCGATCTACAGTAACATTTATCCTATCCCCACCACATTTTTCTTCAAATTCACTATGAATAAATCTAACCCTTTGGATGAAAGTCATAGACATCCAATATTCATTATCTGAATTATGATCCCATGCCACTAACTTTGCTTTTGTATCTAATAAACCAGCATAAATGATACATTTCATTGTTTCAAAATGTGGGTTATTGGGATATTCCTCCATCAATTGTCTTTGAGCTTCTACAAAATGGTTCCCCCCCAAGCACATACTATATATATATATATATATATATATATATATATATATATATTTCCTGTAGAAAAAAGTCGTAATTTTATTCATATGAAGAAAATTACATTTTGTAGGTGCTTATAGCATATGCATATGAGTTGTTCTTGAAAATTAGGATACATAAGAATACAAAAAATAACAAGAAAAGAAGTATTGTTCCAGCTGGCCTATACTTTCCAACCCTTTTTCTTCTCCACTCTTCGCCAACCTCCAGTGTTGGGAGTGGGAGAAATTATGGAAAACTGATTTTCCATTATATTCAGTGATTGTTCTTTGTCAGATTTCGATCCTTTGGAACCATGTGTTCGTTTGGTGCCACTTATTTCCAGTTGTAATGTTTGTTACTGTTTCAAGTTATTTTGCCCCAAATTAGGCTCCCAGGTGTTCTCTTCCTGTATGCTTTCCTGTCTCATTTACATGTCTGTAGGTTTTGTCCTCAATTCCTCCTCCAATGGTTTGGTATGCTACCAACCTTTGGGTTTTTTATGTTGTTTCTTATTTCCTTTAGGCTCCTTACTGGCCAATGGGCAGGCATATGGTAGGTGCCCTGTCTACAAGCAGCTGCAACATCTGAATGCTATGTTCTCATAGTCAAGTGGTTGTGTCCACAGTGAATTATTAAAATTCAATGTGATGTGATTTGGAAGTCCTTGACTCAAGTCCACTTCTACACATATTCTAGAATATGTGAAGATTCCCTGAATAGCTCTGTCTCCATCTATTTTAAGGAACTTTCCCAAGGAATTCCCAATGGCTATTAAAAAATTTTGATGCCAAAAATGTAGTGGGAGGTTATGCAACCTAACCCAAACTGGCATTGTTGAAACTATCATGGTATTGGCATCAAAGTCTGGGAACCAGGGGGTGATGAAGAGACCAGCATTGCCCCAAAACCAAGGCCCCTGATTGATGATGTTGTCTCGTTGTTGTTCTGTGCTAAATCTAACTATGAAAAAACCTTTAGGGCATAGATATATTTTACAGTTAGGTGACCATGAAGAGAAGACCCATTGACGTAGTGCAACCGCTTTTGGCCAAAAACCATTAAATCTACATATAACAGTATTGTGGGCTAAATCTGTGTATATATTAGTTACCTCTGGCAGAGATACTGTAAGCGTAGGTGATTTCGGCTTCTGTTCCACGATGTAGGGCTTCTTGTTCTGTTGTGGGTGCTGGTTTATTTTGCAGTGGTTCCTTTCCTTTGACTGCATTGCGAAAGGAGCCTGTAGTTTTTGAGCTAGCTCCCTTGCACCCACCTCGCAGTCTCAGGTTGAGAATGATAGTTGAATCTTTAACGACTCCATAGTGTTATAGTGAGTGATGGTCCTGCAAGCTGAATCCTGAAAATATCAGATTTTGGTATGTTGTTGGAGTTCCCAGTTTGATCTAGATATACTTTTTTAGCTCTTGAATGCTCATCCCTTTTCTGATCTATACATAACAATGTCTGCTTTCTATCGATATGATAAAGATTTGTGTCAGATATGTATTCATGCATGGTGGATCAACCTTGTCCAGGCCTCGGTTTGCTGGATCTTGGTTGTTGTAAGCTAGATCTGGTGGATCAATGGCAGATCTAGGGTTTATATGTCTTCCCACTATGGGAATGAGCTGTCCAACCCCTATCAGTAATCTTCCAGGTGCTGCCGCAGTAGATCCGGTGTGTAATCCGACAGATTCAAAGCATTCAACAATGTTGTCATAAGGTTTGTTTGATCCAGTCCTAATAGCGCACAGGTGTCTCTTCCATAGCTCGTCTGCTGTAGAGATCTGAATACTCGAATCTGGGCTATTTTCCTCACCAGACTCCTTAACAACTACCTTCCAGTACTCACAGGAGGCCAAAATAGGTTGTCTAGTATCAGCGGGGTACATAGCATTGTGGAGGCCCCTGATATGGCCAGCCACTTGGCAGTTCTCATCTTCCCATATGCCGAGGCAACCATATTGTCTATCTGCTGAGAGATCCTTCCTCTGTGCACTTTGCATGCAAATAGTTGAACGATGACATGGGTTTCCTTTTTTCCTGTGGTTCTTGACTGGATCGCTCAGGAGGATCGACGTACTGGTAGCCGATGTCATGCCCAGAAGGTGAGGCACAGGGGCAATGGTATATTCTGCAGCAAAGAAACCCTTTCTTGTGCCGCGTTGCTAGTAAAGTCCATGTAGAAACAATTCATTCTTGTTTTCAAAGCACAGAATCATAGCTTTGAAGGTTTCTGAGATGATCCAGCCCCTGCATATGTAGCCGTGACATAAACCCTGGCGAGATGTGCCATTGCAGATCCATAGCTCCAGTTAACTCTCAAATGTAATAAGATTCAAATTCTTAATTCTAAAGATCAAGCACATAATAATTGTATTCAAAACATTTTGACTTATCAAATGCTTCTTTGTTGGGAACTTGAACTAGATCAACAAGAAGCACATAATTAACCACATGATCATATGGATTGTACCTCATCAATGTCTTCAAGATGTGAACATGCAGATGGTGTGGCTTTCTGATTTGATATTGACATTTTCCTACACTTGCCTTATAGATTTGTTTGACATTAAGCTGAAATTTACGACCACCCTCAATTAAGTTTCTCTTTGTCAAGTTCTGTCGAATGGCATTTGTTTTGTTTTGATAATGCCATCCTCTAAATAAACTCCTAGTGTAATGATTTCTCTGCTTTCTTTTGAAGTTTCAATAGGTTCTTGACTGTTGGTAATGACTACTTCAAAATGTTCAACTTTACTTTTCTTCTTCATAACATTCTCATCATTAATTGTAACAGATTTATTCTTGGGCATTGTTACTTTTGGTCTTTTACGACTCTTCTAAGTTCCAATGTCATCCTCAGTAATGACAACATATTCTTCACTGCCAGTTTCAACTTTCTCATCTTCAAAAGTAACTTGTCTACCCTTGCTAGATTTATCCACTAGAGGTTTTTTTTTTTTTTGATCCCTTGGATGTAGTTTTGTAGCATCATGAATTACTACATTTTGCTTGTTTGCCATATCTTCTTCTGACACTGAGTAGAAACTACTGACAACTTTCCTAATATCATGCTCTATGAAATGAATGCCTCCCAACCTAATTGAAAAACTTTCAACAAAATTCTGCCAAACAAAATATCATATGTCTATAAAAACAAAGTTAAAAAAATATAGTGAGATAGTTACAAGAATGAAAAACACAAATATAAATAACAATACTTATAATATTTTGTTTCATCTCATTTACAATTTTTTTACACAACTTTGTAGATACCTCTCTCATGTCATACAATGAATATGATAATTGGTATTTAATCCTTTCATGTGACTTGGGCAATTTTGTAAGTATGTAAACAAATTCACTGTCCGGTACTGAACACATGTCTATGACTCTTCCCATCATGTCATAAATTCCATTATCATTAGGTATATCAACATATAGATATATCTGCACATTTTGGCTTTTTATTTCTTTCACATACCATACTTTTGATGGAAGTTTCACTTCTTTTGATTTCTTCCTGTATGAAATCATCTTCTTATCATTTGAGGCACTTGAAAGATTTGTAGCCATCAGCTCAGGTGGGGTTCATTCACCAATGTTTTTTTAAGATCCACCTTTAAGAGTCCTTGGTCCAGAAAGATTCACAGAAATCTTCTTTGATGCCATTTTCCTGAAAAAAAGACCCACAGAAATCAGTAAATGAAAAAAACAAGTAACTTAAATTAACAATGAAAATGATAAATGATAATTAATTTTATAAACCATAAAAATTTAGAAAAAAAATAAGAAATTTAAAAAATACACCGCCCTACTGCCACACCCTAAAAATCGGTTGGCCAACTAACCTGACCGTTGGATCCATCCCCCTAGCCCACCCTGGCGGCCCAACCATTTCCCCCCTCCCAACCTCAGCAACCCTGCCACCTTGCGGACCGTCGGGCCATAGGGGTGGGGCGGAGGGGCTGCTCGCGGGTCGTCGGTCGTCAGGGTGGCCAGCTCCCCTGTGTCACCCCGGTGGCCCTCTTGCTTGCGGGGTGGTAGGGTGAGTCTATGTAGTCGCCTCATCACCCTGGTGGCCCGCTCGCCCTCATGGTGGCGGAGCAACTCTAAGTCATTGCCCCTCCACCCAAGTGGCCTGCTTGCTCATGGGGTGGTGGGGCGATTCTTAGAATTTCAACTGAATAGAGTGTCATGATGTCCACTTAGTCCTAATCCTATGGACTATAAAAGCAACAATGATGAATAACATGATGAAGAATTTCAAAATAATGAAGTGTCATGGTGTCCACTTAGTCCTAATCCTATGGACTATGAGAGCAACAGTGATGAAGTGTAGAAATTCTGCTCTCTACACATCTTTTAGAGAAACTGTAGATTAATCTGATAATGCAATATACTAAAGCAAAATACTTTATCTACTTCTACAAACAAACTTGTGGAAGCTTAATTGATTTTGAGCAAGAACAAATAGAACACATATAATAAAGAATAAGAAATCATTCACACATGAACACAAAATAATACTCTGGGAAAGCCTTAGCTAAAAACCCCGCTATCTGTATTATCATACAAGTGGAAATATCTTAGGATTACACAAAGCTTTAGCTCACAAGCTATCCAACTCTCAGTACAGTCCCTCACTTCTACTCATAGATAGAATAGACAACACATGTGCCTTCCTTCAGTCCTCCAAGCCTCCTATTTTCTTGCACAGTTTCTCCTGGGTCCTCAAGCTGCAAGTTGTGTGAATAATCCTCTCACACACAACACTAACCTATGAAATAATTGTGCAATCCTGAAGGAGATAATTCCTTCTGCATGGATGAGTTTCCTATATGGGAAAATTCCTCCAACTAATAGTACATTGTCCCTTCCTTTGATCTCAATTGGGTCTTTGTCTGAAATGACATGCATGCGTTATTTATGAGAGAATATTCAGTTATCTAAAGTAAACTAGTTGCATGCATGCATGCATTGACTAACTGAACTCACAATCAGTTCCACAAACTGTTGGAACTAATCTAACTGGACTTAACTCAATTAATTGAGCTAACTAATTACAACTCAAGGTACAACTCATCTTGATCTCCTTAATTAAGGGATAACTTCCTTAATAAAAGGGATAATTGTTGCATGTCTTCACATAGACTTCATGTTTTATTTTCTCCAATTAATTAACTCAAGCTGAATTAATTAATTATTTTACAAACAGCTGCTGAGCTAAAATTCGAATTTTAATTCAAGGACTAATTAAAATTGGAATATATCCCGAAATGCTATTTTTAGCATTTTTTGTTGGTATTTTCAACACTCCCTCTCAACAAGAAAGGAATTCAACTCAACCCGATCTTGATCCTTTGGAATGTTCTGCATGCAACACTTCTCCCTAGTGTTGTTGCTCCAGCAACTCTAGAAACAAAAAAAATATCCAACCTGAATCAGAATGACGCCTCTGTCATCAAAGTCTCTGACTTCTATTACCTCTGTCGACTGAAAAACTCTACATCTATGTGCTCTTTAGTATCTGACTGCTCTAGCCTTTATCACTTTGATCTCTAACTGCATCAATCACAATGATTCCTTATGCTGCATCTGTGCTGCTACTGGTCCTATCTCCCAGCACTACATCCGCATTACACCTCCTCTCATCATGTTGCATCATGCTGGTCACTGCTGCATTGCAACTCAATGACTGAGAAGTAAGTAACTGATCTCCCAACTAACCTCCCTATTGGGCTAGAAACAAGCTCCGATGCTGAAGCTTCCTCTGCCACTCCATCCGCATCTATATATACCCACTTAGCTAGTCCTGCTACTCCTCATTGGGGTCCCGTAGCAAGGTCTTATCAAAGAGGCTGGGTACCTCAAGGATCATACCCCTATTTCATCCTTCTTGGGACTATCACTTCACATCGCCCCACCTGAAACCTGGAGGTATGGATGCATGTGATCCCTCTACCCACTTGGCTTGAAATTTCCCCCTAATGGAGGTCTTTGCATGAGTGGATGCCTCCAATCAGTCTCCTCTCAGCTTCTCCAGTTGTGGCTGCTCCATAACCTCCTAAATCTACTTCACCAATTGTGGCTCCTCTACAATTGTCTGAGACTTCTTCTGGTGCTACAGGTTGAGAGGTAATTTACTCTCCCTCTCAACCACCAAGTCTCCAACAGTTGCCTTGCTCCTCAAGGCTTTGCATGCATCTTGAACCTTAATAACATACATGTTCTTGACTCGTGAACTGATAGCCTTTGTCCTCTAGCATCACGATCGATACCAAGTTCTTCTTCAGTCTTGGCACATACTTCACATCTTTCAAGGTAATACGAACTCCATGCTCCCTCTGAAAGGAAACTGTGCACACACCTGAAACACTATACTTTTCATCATTACTGTTACACAAAAATATTGTCACCATGATTATTTGCAATCAGTATGGGTCTATCATCACCTATACTAGCCTCTTATGCAAGTCTCAGACCTTAGCTCTTCATGTCAAGCTTTGCAAAAGAGAGAAAGACTTTGAAAATCACTATTACTCTCGTTCCGCACTTTCTCCTACTTTTACCTATGGACCCGCACCGTTTGTTCATAATACCTACGTACTTGCACGCTCTGTCTATAAAGGGGTGGGTGCGTACCCCTGTGAAAGTAAAAAAGGCGCAAGTTTATCCTAAAAAACTCACTTTTGGGTTAATTCTAGATGTTTCTAGAAGGATTTCGACGTGGATTGTTTGCTCTAAGGTGGTTCATGTATCCCAAAAGAGAAGGAGATAATCCCTTGATAGGAGGAGCTATCCCTTTGAAGGAGGGCTTTATCCCTTTGAAGGAGGACCTAGTAACTTCCCTCCATTGCACTATAAATTAAAGCATTGGGTCAGTTGCTAGGGAGGTTAGAAGC
>APFE031686019.1:42135-56555 GCA_000404065.3 Pinus taeda
CAAGGCATAGGTTGTAAAGTTCTTCTTCATTTGAATTAATACAATCAGATTCATTTTTCTCAAAAAATTGTCTTATGGTTTGTTTCATAATCTCCTTGATCATTATGATGAATATGCTTTATAATATTGGCTTTTCAGGTGCTATTTAATCGTTTGCTTGTTTGTGTTTGCAGAATTACACTTCAAGGAAGCTCATTTGGAGCCAGGGAGCGAGGCTTCCACAAACTTTCATTGGACTCTGGGTAGGCCTAAAAACACTTGTTTGCCTTTATTTTACTTGCATATTTAGAGAAAGATAGTTTTTGATTGGCTTGCTTGTCACTAGATATCAGTAGATACTAGGAAGGTCGATCTTGTCTGCAACCTTGACTCATTCCGAGTGACAATTACCCATCTCTATGAGTATCTTGAGGTCTTTCTCCTCCAAGGTACTGAACAGACTCTTATTGCCTGTCATGTGGAACGAGGCTCCACTGTCAAGAAACCAACTACAACCCATCATCGATGAAACCATGCATGCGATTAGGGTAAAATCAAATTCGAACTGAGAGACCAATGCCTCACCTTTAGATCCTTCCCTGTATCCCTTCTTGGATTTCTTCAATGGACAATTAGTTGCATAATGGCGCACCTCATGATAATTAAAGCATCTCACTTTAGATTTTTCAATTTTCTTCCCTTCATGAGAAGAACTCGATTTGGGATGAGAATACTTCTCTTTCCCTTTCTTTGCCTTACTCGCTAAGGCACAAATTTCTTCATCCTCCTTGGATGAAGAACCATCTCTGGTGCTTCTCCTGATCTCCTCCTGCATCAGATCCGACCACAGTCGTTCCCAATCTGGCAAGTTCTCTCTTCCATTTACTGAGTCTTGGTAGCTATGCCAGCTCTTAGGAAGACTGACAACAGTAAGAATCACCATGTCATCATCGGCTGTCATGATTCCTACACTTCCAAACTCATCTCTGCAGGTGGTGAGCTTGTTCAGATATGTAGAGATCGTGTCGCCCTTTTCACACTTGATTTTCCGAAGCTTGTCTTTCAGCGCCAGTTTCCTCTGATTGCTGCTATTTTGATATAGATCATTCAATGTCTTCCACATTGAAAACGGTGTCTCCTTCCCATGGAGACTCAAGACAATATGGTCTCGAATTTCCTCCAGAAGAATCCTCCTCACTCTAGCCACACGTTTCTTCCATTCCGCCAATTCTTGGGCATTAGCTGCTATTGGCTTGGGGACTTCTTGATCAATGAATTCCTTGAAACCATTGTCCTCTAATACCACTTCCATGCGATCCTTCTAAGGTATATAATTCGAGCTGCCATACAGGTCATACTCAAGTCTCAAACCATTTAACGCCATTGGTGAACTTTGAGATGTGATAAGAATTCGATTTCTATAATCAAGAACTTCAAACTTCGAACTTCTCATTTCTTTGTATATTGTCCTCTGTTTTGATCACCTTTTCTCTAATACCATGTAGAAATTATGCTCTCTACACATCTTATATAGAAACTGTAGATTAATTTGATAATGCAATATACTAAAGCAAAATACTTAATCTACTTCTACAAACAAACTTGCGGAGGCTTAATTGATTTTGAGCAAGATCAAATAGAACACATATAACAGAGAATAATAAATCATTCACACATGAACATAAAAGAATACTCTAGGGAAAGCCTCAGCTAAAAACCCCACTATTTGTATTATCATACAAGTGGAAATATCTCAGGATTACACAAAACTTTAGCTCACAAGCTATCCAGCTCTCAGTATAATCCCTCATTGCTACTCATAGACAGAATAGACAACACATTTGCCTTCCTTTAGTCCTCCAAGCCTCCTATTTCCTTATGCAATTTCTCCTGGGTCCTCAAGCTGCAACCTGTGTGAATAACCTGTGTGAATAATCCTCTCACACACAACACTGACCTCTGAAATAATTGTGCAATCCTAAAGGAGATAATTCCTTCTGCATGGATGAGTTTTCTATATATGGAAATTCCTCCAACTGATAGTACACTGTCCCTTCCTTTGATCTCAACTGGGTCTCTATCTGAACTGACATGCATGAGTTATTTATGAGAGAATATTTAGTTATCTGAAGTACACTAGTTGCATGCATGCATGCATCGACTAACTGAACTCACAATCAATTCCACAAACTGTTGGAACTAATCTAACTGGACTTAACTCAGTTAATTGAGATAACTAATTACAACTCAAGGTACAACTCATCCTGATCTCCTTAATTAAGTGATAACTTCCTCAATCAAAGGTATAACTGTTGCATGTCTTCACATAGACTTCATGTTTGATTTTCTCCAACTAATTAACTCAAGATGAATTAATTAATTATTTTACAAACAACTGCTGAGCTCAAATTTGAATTTTAATTCACAATTTTAATTCAAGGAATAATTAAAATTGAAATCTATCCCGAAATGCTATTTATAGCAATTCTATTTTTAGCATTTCTTGTTTCTATTTTCAACATGAAGAGCTTGAAGAAAAATTTCAAAAGGATGGAGTGTCATAGTGTCTTCTTAGTCCTAATCCAATGGACTATGAGAGCAGTAGTGATGAAGAGCATGATGACAAATTTCAAAAGAATGGAGTGTCACGGTGTCCTCTTAGTCCTAATCCTATGGACTATGAGAGCAGTAATGATGAAGAGCATGATGAAAAATTTCAAAAGAATTGAGTGTTACAGTGTCCTCTTAGTCCTAATCCTATGGACTATGAGAGCAGTAGTGATGAAGGACAGGATGAAGCACTTAGTCCTAATCCTAATGACTATAAGAGTAGTAGTGACAAAGGATAGGATATAGCATTTTCAGTAAGTAAACAGTCACATTTTCGACGTGCTCCTAATTCTATGGACTATGAGAGAAACACTGACAATGCACATCAGGAATAATATCCAATAAAGATCGAGTGAAATTTTCCATTTAGTCCCAATTCTAAGGAATATGACAGTAGCGTTGAAGAAGGGGAAGATGAAGAATAACCTCCAAGTCAGTATTTGAAAAGCACAACTGATCATAGTGTGGATAACATTCCTCTTAATGATGATGAAAATGCTTATACAAATGATGATCCAATGCTGGAGATGTTGCCAAGAAATATTGTATCGAGGAGTAGGAGTAGACCTTTTCGTATCAATGCAAGATGTTCTAGTTATACAAGGGGTAGATTAGAATATCTGAGGAGAAGAAGTTCTATCAATGCTCTCATTTCAAGTGAATGTTGTCAAACAGATTGCTTGAAACATATGGATTTCAAATTTTCATTAGAGAAAAGGAAGAGATATTTGTCAATGAATAAAAGCATCCAAAATTCATATTTAGTTGGGTGCATGCAATCTACATTGTCAGGTTGTGATTATCATATTGGGTCTTTATTTATCTGTAGAAAGGCTTTCAAAATGTCTCATTTGATGGGGAATTTTCGCCTCTCGAGAATTCAAGAAAATTTGGAAAAGGATCCCACATTTTATTCAGATGTACGTCATAAACGAATGTTTGGGCGATTATCAAAGACTGCAATGTCATGGATGAAGTATTTCTTTTCAAAGCATGGAGAGTGTATGCCAAATAGAGAGATAATAAATATTCCAGATAATTTTTCAAGACGAGAAATCTACAACTTATACAAATAATATGTAGAAGGTGCTGAGGGACATTGTCGGTTTATTACATATCAAATATTTTGTGAAGGTATGGAAGAAAGAATTCAACAATGTCTATATTCCTAAGAAGCCAAGGATGGGGTTTTGCAATACATGTGCTTCTCTTAAATAAAAAAGGGATAAATGTGAAGGGTTAGAAAGAGGTAATCATTCATAACTTTAACTTTTAAAATTGTATAGTCATCAACTATGAAAACATATTTCTTAATGGCTTTCTTTTATGTTGTGTAGATTCAATTGTCAAAGAACTTTAGGAGCATTGCGAAAAACAAACAAGTGAAAGGAAAAATTTGTACAAGCATTGAAAGAAGGGTTATGATAATCCGAATAAATATTTGGGTTTGATGATTGATGGTATGGACCAGAAGAAAACACTTTTACCACATTTTGTTCGTACACCCAAAAATTTACAGGAGGAAAATTTTATTCAGTATCACTTGGTCAGTTGTATGGTCTTCAATGGGAAAATGTTGCCAAGGGTGTACTTCACAGCTCCAAATATTCATAATGATGCAAATCTGATAATAACCATAATTCATGACATGCTTTCTCATTGGTCTGGTAATCTTCCTGAAGTTTTGTATCTACAATTGGACAACACTTGCTGTGAAAACAAAAATCAAGCTATTTTTGGATATCTAAACATGGTTGTTGAATTAAGAATTTTTCAGAAGGTAAAGGTTGGTTTCCTTCTTGTTGGGCACACTCTTGACCATATTGATCAGATGTTCAGTCGTTTTTCAGTCACATTGAGGAGGAAGGAAGTTGGGAGCTTGTCATCATTAATTGAATGTATTAAGAAATCATACATGCCAGAGCCTACCTTTGATGTGTTGGAAGAAACTGTTGACATGCGAAGGTTTATTCTGGGACCGCATGGTGAGGAGAAATGCATTGAACAACTTAATGACATTAGCTTCCAACATCAATTTAGTATCAAAAAAATTGATGGGAAAACACTAATATGGGGCAAGAAATATTCAACTACTACAGAATGGCCACTGTCATTAGGTTTGGAATTTTTTAAGTTCATTCCAGATCATCCAATATTTGTATCAAAAATATTGTTATTACAATCAGTTGGTGGAGTTCATAATGCACACAGACACAGTAGAGATATAAATTATTCTAATTGCCTAGAAGAAGTTAAAAAATGTAATAGATATACATTGTTGATTCAATTTGGTGGGAGTCATTTTTCAATAATCAAAGTGATGTCATTTCAACAACAAAAAATGAATATATACCTTTGAAAAATCCATTTATTTGGTCACAAAATGTGTCAAATGAACATGAGGAAATAAACATTGTTGAACAACAACAATCTCAAGGTATTATTAATTCTTCACTGACAAAGGAAAGAGAGATGTATATTGGTTCCAAAATATCTCGTGCACAACGTGAAGCCATGGAAGACCTTTACAAGGGTTTAGTATAGGATATTAAGGAAGGTTACATGATCACAATGCTAGCAGATGGAGATCCCAATGGCTATCCATTCTGGGTTGCTAAGGTTATAAAGGCCTTTACAGAAAATCAAGATGTTACAGGTGTTGAAGTACATTGGTATGCCACAAATACACACCCATTCAATGGTGTGTATAAGCCAGAGATGGTAGTTGACAAAAAAAATGGCGGAAAGAGAAAAAGAAAGGGTACAAATATAAATTGCTGCCGCACAGACATCTTAAAATTGAAGGATGTTGACATATTTGTTTATGACTTTAATTTAACAAAGAGAGGAACTCTTCGCTTCAAGACAATAGATATTCTGAAAAGGTTGTTACCAGAAGGAACAATGTTGATATGGGAGTCTGCTAAAACTAGTCGTAGATCTAGAAGAATTTTGAAACTTGAAATGGTGGGCATGCATGTGGACTCAGATGGGGCACTAGTTGATGAAATAGAAGAATATGGAACATCTTCGTCAGCATCCAGTCATTCATATGAATATGTGAATTTTGATGGTGTGCAAGAAAATATGAGTGATTTTGAATAATTGTCTAAGACAAGTTATATAACTGATGTTTGCATCGTATCTTGAAATAAAAATTTTGATTTCCATAATGTGTTAAATTAGAAGCTATGAGTCATTTTTATGTTGTTGGATTATATGTCTTAATTATGATAATTTTTATTGTTTAGAATATCTACAGTGCAACATTAAATTAGAGATATAATGTATGTTCATTCAATATATAAATAATGACATTTTGATTAATTTAGTCATGTAATTTGTTCATAATGTCATGGTTTTTTAATTTTATGGTTGAAAAAATTCCAGTTTTTTTGTATCTAGAATGTTATAGTTGAAAACATGTTGAATTTATACTTAGGAAAGAAAAATGTTATTCTACCAAAAACATTAGTGTGTTTTTTTCCTCATAAACAATTATTTTTTTGCACATAAAAATTCGGTTTTACTAGCATTTTTTAAAAATGTTGAAAATTGACCCTAAAAAAAAAATCATTGTTCCAGTATCAACTCTTTTTTGTTTTCAAGGTGTTTTTTGCACAAAAATTTCATTTTCATTGCTATTTTTAAAAAATGTTCAAAATTGACCCTAAAAAAAAAACCATTGTTCCAGTATACACACTTTTCGTTTTTAGCATTGCTTTTGATATTTTTTCGGGGTCTTTTGGCCAGAGTTTCCATTTTGAGTTTGTAGTTCGCGTTTCAAAGTTTACATTGTTGTATAATCATAACCTCATTAGGCATAGGTCAGATCAAATTTCAAGGTTGCTTGGAATGCATCTTCCTCGGACTGGGGGAAGTGTGATGTGACATATTTTGATCACGAGCTCAAAATTTGCCAAAAATTCAAATTTGTCAGAATGGTTTGTAGCATGAACAACCACGTATATCTCGTCGTCCTAATTCCTACACAACTCATTTCGTGGAAAACCAATAACATATTCTCAAGATATCGCTAGTTGATTATTTACTCAAATATGCAAATTTTTTGCAAGTGCTGACAGGGATGCTAACTGTGCATCCACACATCCCAGTTAGGAAAAGGAATATTCTTAGTATATTCCTTCAGCATATTCTTGGAATATTCTTAGGGTTGTTGGCATCGTTTTATTGGTCACGAGTTTTTGTTTCTGGCTTATGGTGAGGTGACACATGACTAAGCCTTAGGATGCCATGTGTCATCCTAATGACATATTAAAATTGGTTATGGTGGATAGGGAAGAGGCCAGGCTTGACCCTACAACCTCCCATAGCATAGACCAAGCACTAACCATCATGCCCACATGGTGTTTCTTAACTATATGGGGAAGGTAGTTTAATTTAAAGTGAAATGGTTTTCGAGTTGGGGGGATGGGACCGTGGTTAATCCCCGACCGTGGTTAACCCCTGACCGTGGTCCACAGACCATGGTTAGGGGCTAACCATTGCCCCAAAACCATAATTGTGCTGATAACCATAACCAAAAAATTGGCCATGGGAACATAATGCGGGTGGTGGAGTGGGGGGCCTGACTGGAGGGGTGGGTCGTTGGCCTTAGCCCCCCCGCACGTGGCTAAAGTTTTTGGAACTTAAGCGTTAGAGGAAATTTTAAAGTTCTAACAATTTCACCTGATTTTTGGTGAGAATTTTTCTTAGTTAGAGTTCTTGGCGGGAAAAATTTAGAATGATGTCGAATTTTGGGGAAAATGTAGAGTGAATAGTGGCAAAACTATGAGAGGTCATAACTTCTCAAGTTTTTGACCACATTGGATGCAAAAAGAGGCTAGATAGCCATTTTTGGACATTACAGACTCATTGGAGCAGGTTTCAGAATCAAATGAGCACTTCTAGATAAGACCTTTGCATATTGAACTCTACAAGGCAATTTAAGCTTGATTATGCCAAGCCCTGATGGCTTGGGTTTTGATTTGTCTGCAAAGTATACTACTCCATCAACATTGTCAGTAAATTCTTCAAAAATATCTCTTCTAAAAGTCATGTGGCAAGTTTCTCCTGAATCAAGCAACCAATTATTTTTCCAAGAAGCAAGTGAAGCATTAAATAAGTCTTCATTTACTCCAATATTACAATGTGCCACAACATAGTGAGCACATTTAGGTGCTTTACCTTTCTTTTTATCATTAGTTTTACCTTTGGGTTGGTTTCTTTCCTACTCAATTCTATCCCAAGGCAACTTGCATGTGGATGCATCATGTGATCCATCTTTTTTGCAGCATATGCAGTGAAAATATGACTTTTCTCCTTGAGAGTGTTTTCCCACCCTGCCTATGAAATTTCTTCCTCTTCCTCTTCAACCACCTCTTCCTTAGGAAGAATCTTGAGCAATATTCTTCTCTCTATTTGCAAGACACACAGCCTCTTTAGAAGACTGAGGAGTTGTCTTCTTCCCAAAAGCTTTCTCTCTTTCAACAAATTTTTTCACAAGGGAGTCAAAGGTAATATCTTTGAGGTTTCCATTTGCCTACAATGACTCAAGATAATTTGAGTAAGTGGGATAAATTGCCTTGAGAAAAGCTATCAGAGGGATGTCCAGTTCAACATTAGTGACTTTAATATCATGCATAATAGATTTTACTTCTGATGCAAGAGCAAGAGGATCATCATTTTGTAATTCAAGGCTAAACAATTTAATCATGAGTTGAACAACTTCAAGTGCAGAGTGTGAATCATAGAATTCCTTCAGTTTTTGTAAGGCTTTGAAAGAATTTGAAAATGGAGAAATATGGTGACTCGCCTCTTCATTTACTGATGCTGCAATCAATGCATAAGCCTTGTTGTTCTTATTTTCCCAAATGGCGAATTCCTTATTTGAGGTAGGCTGTTCTGGCTCTTTGTCTCAGTCTCCAACACACACTTATTTCCACAACTCATTAAAAATGAGAGTGTGTTTGATTTTCCACGACCATTCAGGATAATTTTCCTTCCCATTGAGGACCACTCCCACAATAGATATTAATGAATGCATTTTAAAAAACTGTGAATTGTAAAAAAAAAAAATTCTGCTACCAAAATATAAAATATTTTCACTTCTGCACTCTAATAGCAATATCTTTAAGAAAAAAAAGTGCAATTTTAATCAAGAATGTAGTTCTGGTAAAAAATGTAGTTCTGGTAAAAAAAAATCATCTTCCAGCATGGTTTTAAAGGACTCCATCTTCATAAAAATCTTTAGAGATTCTTCACAGTCTTCACTACAACTTTATAATACTAAGGACCGAGTACCCAAATATTTCAGAACCAATTACTACATATTAATTCTAGTATCCTGTCTTTAGCCTTTGAAGAGGCTTCACAATAGAAAAACAACAAAAAAAATACTAAATGAGTTTAAAAGACTATACAGGCTAGACATAGGCTTGCAACATCAAAAATGAAGCCACCAGTCTGCTTGCTTGTTATGTGTTTATACTAAGCCTCAGATGCGAGAACCAAGACTACTAATAATGATAATGGCATTTGCAATTATAATGATTTGGTGAGGAACCGCAACATCTCCAAGGTGACTCCCCACACCTTCGTTCAGTTCGCAGCTCTAGGTGCTGTGAAGCAAACGATGAAGCTCATTAAATGTGGGAAGCTCATATTCCGAGGTTGTCCTATAAATGGAAAAGAAGGAAAGAAACTCTCGTCCTTAGATTTTCTTCTGTTCAACTTGAAATTAGTTCACTGCTGAATCTTAATGAATTCATGGTGGCCTGGAAAGCACCCACTTCTGGTGTAACTGATTGTGGATTCGTACTAGTATGCGGGCAATATGGTGGTATGCGGAAGCAGCAGCATAGTCGTGTTGTGTATGGGAGCGAGGTTGAAGAAGGTATGCAGGCGGTATGGTGGTATGTGGAAGCAACAACAATAATATAGTGGATTCGTGTTGCGTATGGGAGCGAGGTTGAGGGGAGAGGCCGAGGGGCTACCAATGATACTACCAAGTAGCGGTTCAATGAGATACCACCAGGCCAATGGAGGGTCGGAGGCTCGACTGTTCGAAGGGAATAGAAAACGCCAGGAGCAGGCGTAGATGTGTCAGTTCTGCAAAATAGGCAAAACATAGGCAGAAGGGAGTTATAAGGGTAGACTAGAATGGAAAAAATGGAGCTGGCTCTAATACCATGTTAGGCCAGGAGGTAACTCCTCAAAATGAGATTGTATATTCATTTAGGTTTTTCATTATTATATACATGAGGGAGTGACTGTTGAGTTTCATCTCCCGATGAATCTCCATTTTCTCTATTATTTATTTACATTATTTATATTTGTTCACCCAATCCATATGATTAGGTGTCAACAGTCTCCTTGGCTGTAAATTGCACCAGGAGTCTGAGGTAACTCTATTGAACCTACCTTCCCAAGTGAAATACCTTCGTATGACTTTAAGCAATTGGCTATGATGATTTTGAAGGTATGTGCTATGGAAGGTTGTATCAAAACTATTTATAAAAAGTGGTTTGACAAATTATTTGAAGAATGATGCGTTAAGATCATTCCATTTAAACCACTTTTCTCCATCTGAAGGAATTCCTATAGCATCAACAATGAGTTTCTTTGTAATTACCATCTCCAAGTCTCCTAACCTAAACTTTCCATCCTTGAAACTTAAAGCAAATAGACTGACCAACTATACATGATGACCCACAGTTTGAATCTTCTCACAGAAATGAATGCACCTAGTATTCTCAAAATCATCCCTAATCGTTGGATTAGAGTTTACGAGGGCTAAATTTTTAGGTTCTACATGCACAATTCCCCCCCATTTTTGTTTTTAGTAGGAGCCATTGACTTATGTACATAGGGCATGATATTTAAACCTTGTGGGAGACTATGTGGGCAACAACAATGATAGAGAACCCTGCCTTTAGAAAACAACAACCAAAACTATATATGACAGACACGTTGCACAATGATGAGAGGGTGTATTTATAGTTTCAAAGGTCATAGACTAGTTTCACTAATCTGAATTGGATCCATGAAGATTAGCAATGTTCTATGACTATATCAAATCAGGACAAACTTCAATTTATGAATAAAGAGCTATTAGGAAGACCTTTGGACAGTGGCAATTTGTAGCCAGCAAGGAACGATGAGGACCTCCGTCAAAGTGCACTAATCGAGGCCCATGGAGACCGCGCAGGAGGAAAATCGGTAGTTAGGAAGCCCAGATCGGAAAAGAGAGGCCGTTTCTGATGCACTATTAGTGAATCACGCATCGCTGGGCAAAACCCATCAAGAAGGAAAAGCCCCAAGTGCTTGGTCACATGGGAAGCCGAGAAATCGTAGGGAAAGTGCTAAAGCAAAAGGCGGGCCCCGCGCTCCAAAACCGGTGGAATATCGGAGGCATATTGGGTGGTAAGCGGATTTGGGTAGAGAACGAGCAATTCCATACATTGCACGACGTGTGTCCGGTGAATGAGAGAGAAAACCACCTCTCATTGCGGGCTAATGGTCAAGCAAGTCAATCGCGCGAAAAGAGTGAACACCGTCGGATCCGGGGGCTCCAGATCTGACGGTGGAGATTGCGCCCGATGGAGAAGCTGAATCTGAAGGGAAAATAAGCTACAACACATAAAAGTCTGAAGTCCGATTTGACCGCTGAGTTGGCAGATGAGTCATTCCACAGTGTAACTGAAATATCAAACCGTTGAGGAAGAGCTAGCGCAGTTCGTGAAAGGACAAGTGGCCACCTCCCTATGAGACATTGGCGATGACGTAGAGGCAGGGAACCCCAAGCAAACAAAAACAGGTGATCTGAAGGGGCCAAAGAGGAATCAAACAGTCAAGGATGTATTAGCTTTAAGCCATGAATAGATAGAGAACAGAACAAGGAAGAACTAGAGAGGGGAACAATGAAAAAAGAGACGGAAGGGAAAGTGAAGTAAGAGGCAGAAAAACAAAGAGCTGAGCTGACCTGTAGTGTAAGGCATCATCGAGCAGACAGAATGATCCAGATCTTGGGAGGAGGCCCCCAAGATCTAAAAGATTGAAATGGATCTTGGAAGGATAGACCCCCAAGATCTGAAAACTTGCAATGGATCTTGGGGGAAAGACCCCAAGATCTGAAAATTTGAAATTACCAGAAGAAAAATATGAGAATGCCTAATAAACAAAACCACAAAGAAACGTTTTTTTATTAAAACCCAAGTGGAAATAAACCAGCTAGGGCAATGGTAGCTTATCTCTGAGAAGAGATGTGTGGCTACATGCCTCTGAACTGTAAAGGCTACATTGTGGCTGAAAATCTGTCCTTTTACAAAATGTGACTTGTTACTTATAGTATTTTTCTAGTTACAATACCATGGGTGAATGAATACCATGGGTGGATTTTACAATACCACGGGCAGATGCCATTTACAATACCATGGGTAAATTCCATGGGTCAATGAATAATATGGGTGGATGAGTACCATGGGTTGATGCCATTTCCCATTCGGATAACCTCTGTGGCGCCTCCGCACTGTGCCTTCTATGGCGTCTCCGCACTGTGCCTTTTGTGGCACCTCTGTGGCGTCTCCGCACTGCACCTTCTGTGGCGCCTCTGTGGCGTCTCCGCACTGCGCCTTCTGTGGCGCCTCTATGGCGTCTCCGCACTGCGCCTTCTGTGGTGCCTCCGCACTGCGCCTTCTGTGGCGCCTCCACACCGCGCCTTCTGTGGCGCCTCCACACTGCGCCTTCTGTGGCGCCTCCGCATTGCGCCTTCTGTGGCGTCTCTGCACTGCGCCTTCTGTGGCGCCTATGCACTTCCGCAGCTGCAGCGCTCAAGAGATCACCCTTCACAGATTTTCTTTCAACTTCCCTTTCATAGATCAAACTTTTAAAACAATAACCCAATATTTCAGATCTTAAGATATTCGATTTGCAAGAATGAATTAGCCAAGTGATCTCCTTTGCTTTATATAGGCAAGCTTCTTCCTAAAATCATGTATCAATACCATAGATAACCAATACAAGGGGCCATTTTCCATTCGAATCATTCCTCCCTCCTTAAGAAGCAATGGTCCCCATTGCGTAAAGTTCCCTCCTGCCAAGCCTTTGTTGAATATGAAGATCCACTGAAGATAAGGGTTTTACATGGTTAACCCAAAACCTTGATAAATGAAGATCTGAGGATAGGGATACCCTATAATGCTTGTGATCAACTGTGATTCTAATAGTGTGTGGCCTAGCAAATGGACTTCGATGTACTGTGGGTTTTTGGATGACCCATAACCATGAAGAATGAAGATCCGAGGATAGAGATACCCTGTAATGCTTGTGACCAACTGTGATACTAACAATGTACGGCCTAGCAAATGGACTTCGATTAAGTGTGGGTTTGTGGATGACCCACAACCGTGATGTTGGTTGTTGATGAAGTAGCAGGTGCCTACATAGCTTGGGGTGGGAGGGCACATCTCCAAATAACCCAAGCCGATTGTTGATATGTTGAAATTGATGAATGTGAAGCAAGTGCCTACTAAAGTGGGGTGGGAGGGCACGTCTCCAATGGAAACCCACTCCAAATGCTACTCTAGAATTAAAATGGACATAACTCGGCCAATATAACTCAGAATATTTATTATAACCTATTTTTAGAAGAAGAAGAACGATTTTTCATCTTCCCATGTGATGGAAATCCTTATTTAGGCACTCTGAGAGCTCAGATTTGTGCTGCAACAGTTCCGCCGTCACAAAAATTCTAATAAAATTGCTGATTTTAAATCAACGATATCTCCCACATCCGAACTCCGATTTGACCCATTGGTTTTTTGAAATTGGGTGATTTTTCGAGAGGAATCCAGATCTAGTATTTGTTTTTGTAAATTTTGTACCAAATGTTTCAGATCTGATCTGCAAAGTCGCCGCCCAAAAAAAAATTCCTTCAAAAAAATTGAGACCCTCATTCCCATGGAATCGTAACCTGCTCTGATACCACTGATCCGGATCTTGGGAGGAGGCCCCAAAGATCTAAAAGATTGAAATGGATCTTGGAAGGAGAGACCCCCAAGATCTAAAAACTTGCAATGGATCTTGGGGGAAAGACCCCAAGATCTGAAAATTTGAAATTACCAGAAGAAAAATATGAGAATTCCCAATAAACAAAACCACAAAGAAACTTTTTTTTATTAAAACCTAAGTGGAAATAAACCACCTAGGGCAATGGTAGCTTATCTTTGAGAAGAGATGTGTGGCTACATGCCTCTGAACTGTAAAGGCTACATTGTGGCGGAAAACCTGTCCTTTTACAAAATGTGACTTGTTACTTATAGTATTTTTCTAGTTACAATACCATGGGTCAATTCCATGGGTGAATGAATACCATGGGTGGATTTTACAATACCACAGGCAGATGCCATTTACAATACCATGGGTCAATACCATAGATAACCAATACGAGGGGCCATTTTCCATTCGGATCATTCCTCCCTCCTTAAGAAGCAATGGTCCCCATTGCGTAAAGTTCCCTCCTGCCAAGCCTTTGTTGAATATGAAGATCCGAGGATATAGATACCCTGTAATGCTTGTGACCAACTGTGATTCTGACAGTGTGTGGCCTAGCAAATGGACTTCGATGAACTGTGGGTTTGTGGATGACCTTCTGTGGCGCCTCTGTGGCGTCTCTGCACTGCACCTTCTGTGGCGCCTTTGTGGCATCTCTGCACTGCGCCTTCTGTGGCGCCTCTATGGCGTCTCCGCACTGCGCCTTCTGTGGTGCCTCCGCACTGCGCCTTCTGTGGCGCCTCCGCACTGCGCCTTCTGTGGCGCCTCCGCACTGCGCC
>APFE031686019.1:59728-73432 GCA_000404065.3 Pinus taeda
AATTAGCCAAGTGATCTCCTTTGCTTTATATAGGCAAGCTTCTTCCTAAAATCATGGATCAATACCATAGATAACCAATACAAGGGGCCATTTTCCGTTCGGATCACAAAAGGCTTGAGGGGTTCAAGCAATCCTTGTGAGGATCTGTCAGGAATTGAGTACCACATTAGAATCATCCCCTTAAGGACCAGAGAAGTCAAGACTTGGTGAGGAAAGAGTCTCTGCACTCTAGTGGCTTAGGGAATCCAAGGACCACCCTACCAAGCATTATCCATTTTAGGAGACTCAAATTGAGCTCCTCACTGTAAATCTTTGCTTTAAAGACACAATAAAAGAAGGCCACCACTGAAGCTGTACCAAAGACGTAGCCCTGGAGAATAGGGTGAAATCCTTACTAATATGTTGTGTTCTTGTATTTTCTTACTGTGTTCTCTTACTGTTTTCCATTTTTCCAGTGCCTGTGTATTTTGCAATCTGATTGATCCATTGCCTAAGATAACACAGACACACACCAGCACACCAGTCTGTAATACCTTCATTCATTAATTAATTAACCGAGGTCACTCACGAGTGATTTTCAGATCATTCATGACTCTATAGACTCTAACCCTAGACCAACTCAATGCTCAAAATTAGTGAAAATTCATCTACAAATCCTTGACTTAGATTTTTAAAAGCAACAGTCTGCGTGGCAACAAAGTATGTGCAACGACTTTACACTGGAGGCTAATCACAACTTATCAAATTTTCATTAGGTAGTAAATGTTTTAAGATTTAAGTGGTACGATCCTACCTTCGAAAATCCAAAATCAAGTTGTGTTGACATTGTATGACTTTGGGAAAATTTTGCGCACCAATTGCGTAGTGCTCTGTGTGTAGTGATGACTGCATAACACCTCTGTGCAGTAATCAACTTCTGCAGTCACTGTAGCTTGTCTCTCGATCTATGACTTGGCTTGGCTTGGCTACAAATCAAATTTCATCCAATCAAATTACGCTGGAAAAAAAAAATGTAGGAAACTGTGTGAAGAATATGGTGGTCTGTTCATTCCATTTGAATTTTCTATTAGTTTTTCCTGTAGTGTGATGTCACAAGGCACCTCTTTGAAAAGTATGATGGTTTATGTATGGTAGTCAGTACAAATATTGATTAGTAGTGGAAGAGATTATAACGGTAGTGTCATATATGATTCGAAATCATAGCCTTTAGGCGGAAAGGTTTAGGATGGAATGGGAATTATGAAAGTTATATGTTTATGAATAGGGAATCATTAAATGAATACGGGGATAGGGTATGTGATTTAATAAATGAATAATGGAGATGGGAAAATCTAGGATGTGGGTTATAATCTTAGGGAAAAATGAATAGACTAGGATGGGAAAAGAAAGGTGCTACTCTTAATGGCCATCTTGCTTTGAGCAGTAGGATTTTCAATTATCACTAACTCAAGTAAACCTCCTCACACACCCATTATTAACACATACCCCATGACTCAATTACTCAATATTTTTGACAATCTTTCCCAATAACTCAAGACCACTTCATGCTTTCGACCGAACCTCTTGATGATTAAACTCATGGTGATGTTTTGGACAATGACATTTGAACTTATGACAACGACAGTGACTATAAGTTTGATTTATTCAAACTGAAAAATTAAGTAATTCGGAGACATTCGACAAATGTAAAAATATTGACCCTAACAAAATGTAGATTGAATATAGTTTAATTATGTGTAGAAAAAATATTGGGTTTTGTTTCATTATAAATAAATAGACTTTAAGATTTAGAGTAACGTCTAATAATAATAATAATGTTTTTTTATAAATTTAATAAATAAATAAAAATATTGAAATTGAAATTGAAATTGTAACTCATTATTAGTATTTATATTGATAACATCTAATTTGAATAGATGTAGAACTATACTATATCATAACCAATATAAAGTTTAAATATATTTTTCATATCAAGCCATATTCAGGTCACCTGGGATATCAAAATACATTGACCGCAATAAAGAAATTATATCATTACTTGAATTTGAAGAAAGAGGTGGCTCAATTTGTTACTAGATCACTGGAATGTTAGCAGGTAAAAGTAGAGTGTAAACATTCATGTAGTTTATTACAGCCTATTCTGATTCTATATTGGAAATGGGAGGTCATTTCCATGGACATCATCATAGGTTTGTCGAGGACATCAAAACAACATGATTCCATCATAGTTGTGGTTGAAAGGTTAAGTAAGGTCACTCACTTCATTACAGTTAAATCTATGAATTCAACTAGGGAGGTGCCACAAATTTTCATAAGGGAGATAGTAAGATTGCGTGGTGTTCCTAAGAAGATCATATCAGATAGAGATGCCAAGTTCACTTCTAGGTTTTGGAAGGAGTTGTTTTCATCTTTTGGGTTAGAGTTGGATTTCAGTACAACTTATCATCTGTAGAAATATGGAGAGACAAAGAGGGTTAACACCATTCTTGAGTATATGTTGAGGATGTATGTCATGCATCAACAGGGGAAGTGGAGGAGTATCTTCCACTGGTAGAGTTTGCATATAATAATTGGTATGTAGAGTCCTTGAATATGATTCCATTTCAGGTTCTTTATGGGCAGAGTTGTAATACTCCTATCAATTCGAGTGATCCAGAGAACAGGGTGTTGATTGGAATGGATATGTTGGCAGGAGATGGAACAAGAAATGGAGGTTATTAAGAGGAATTTCAAGGAAACATGTTACACGCATAAGAGTTAGGAAGATAAGCACAAATTATTCAAGAATTTTCAGGCTAGGTAGCATGTGTACTTGCACATCAAATCCATGAGGAGACCTTTGAGGATTAGTTCATGTGTCAAGTTGGCACCTTAGTATTGTGAGACTAGTGGCCTACAAGATTTCACTACATTTGACAATGAAAGTCCATGATGTTTTCCATGTTTAATTGTTTAAAAGATATGTGCAGAGTGTTGATCATGTGATTGTCTGCTCTGTATTGCAGGTGGAACCAGACGGATAATTCCAGCCAGAACCATAATTCATATTGCAGTGGAAACAACTCATTCTTTGAAACCAAGCAATAGAGAAAGTTATAGTGCAATGGAAGCACTTTGGGCCTAATGAAGCTACATGGGAGATGGTTGATCACATACGGGCTTTGTATCCTTCATTATTTTTTGGTTCAAGCAAATTATTTTTCGGTATATGCATACATATGTATGGTTGTAAATACCACAATGAGTTGGGTTATAAAGCTCCAATAAGCAATATTTTTGTCTTGTTTGTAGCAAGATGTCATTTTAAATATTTTATCCATCTATTTTATAAAGCTTCATAGATAGTATGTTTTCTTTGAAGTGGTTTGCTGGTCATAGGTGTCATAAAACACTGAGGATGACGTTCCCCTATGGGGAAGGGGTTTGTAATAGCCCCAGGTTAATGTTCATGTAATAAAGGTTAATAAAGGGAAAATAATACCAAGGTCATGGGACACATATTCGAAGCTGAATTTTGGGAAAACACTATAGTGGACATCACCTTTAGTTTATTTGTGTCTATGGAATTTGACAAAGGCAAAGAGGAAATAATTGGCATTTAATTATGAGAAATAAAGGAAAATAGGAGAAAAGGGAGGTGAAGAGACACAAATTTTCATGCTAAGGAAATTAGAAGGAAAATGAGGGAAAATAAAGAAAATAGAGACAACAATAATAAAAAAAGGCATCAGAGAATCAGTTCAAAACTTTTGCTGGTTTAATTTTTTGTGAGTTTTGGCTTGGATCAGTTTTGAGAGAGAGAGAGAGAGAGAGCTCCAAGAGGAAAAAGAAAGCAATAAAGAAAAGACAAGTGAAGGAAAACAAAGGAAAAACAAAGAAAAAAAGGGAGAAGGTTGGATCATCAGCTTCAACAAGAAGATTTTATAGGTAACAAGTTGCATGTGTGATTTCCTAGCTGAGGTGTGAATGAATGGTACATGAATTTTTTTATTTGGTTCATTTGATGTCATTGACATGGGTTTTTCTGGGTTTGAAAGTAGTTTTAGCCTTTCCTTGCCATTTCCTTGATAAGCATGGTGTGGCAGGATTTATTTCTTGGTTAAGCTTTGGATTATCGAAAGGTTTTGGAATTAGGTGAGGTTGTCTCAAGAAAATTTCCAAGCGTTGGGGGTGGAGATAATTTTCTCTAGGAATCCCTCAATAGGGGGAGGAAACAGACAATTTCCTCAAGTTATGGTGAAGAAATTCTGAGGCATCCAAGCTTGGTTTGGTTTTGTGATTTCAAAATCGATTTAGGTGAGATCACAATAGTTTGAGGGTAGAGGTGGTTCAACCTATGGACTCCATTGGTTGTTTATGTCTTGGTTTATCCCATGAGATCCCACAATCATGCTTTGAATATGGAACATGGGTGATTGACAGAAAGAAATATTTGGTTCAGCCCAATCTATGCTAAGGTGGTACATGAAAGTCCCTGACTTGGTTGGCTATTGCATGAGTTAATAAGAGTTATTTTCCTATTGTGATTCATGAGTACTTGTACTTGTTATTATGTTTATTTTATGCTTGTTATCTCATGGTTAATATTCTAGTTATATGTTAGTTATAAGAATGATTTATGATGTGCTCTATCTATGTCTCTTATTATGCTTTGATAAGGTATCGAATGGTTGATGAATGCATGGAGTAACTAGTGTTGTTATAGCTATTTGAAAGGACATTATAACTTCTCCATGATTTTTAGCTAAAGTAAAGATATTTACACTTAGATATACATCGATGACCTATAACTTAAATGTTTACCATATGTTTGACAAAATCTCTAGTGTGTCCTCGGAAGTCTAGGTCAAGTTTCTGATTCAAGTTTGAAGGTTTAACATTGTTGCTATGTGAAATGTGATTCTAGAAAGTTACGGGAAGTTCTCAGTAGTGGTCTAGAGGCTATCCTACAGAAGTGGCTCATATCTCAGGACCTCAGGTATTTAATTGAGCAATTTAAGTCATAACTGTGTGGAGGAAAGCCCATGTGTGTGGTTGGAGGCCTATAAATGCACCCTTGCCTTGTTGGGCATGTAGTTGGGGTGTTAAGTTAGTGAAAAAAGGGTCCAGCTTAGAGATTGACCATCTAGGTTGGTTTGTAGCCTTTTGAGTGGTCTAGGATCTCTGAGGGGTGTTAGTAAAATTATCGGTTTGTTGGTCCCACTTCTGTAACTGCAACTTGGAGGTCGGTTCATGTTATAATAACACTCTGCTTCACATATACATGGAGGTATTGTAAAAGTGGGTAAATGTGGGAGGTTGCTTGTTACATTTGATACAAACAAAGAAATTTGAGGAGTAGGCATTGCAAAAAGATTATACATAAAAACTATTCTCTATTACTCTCTTGCATTTAACTACTTCTAACCTTAGAGCTAGGAGTTAGGAAAATCTCTCAACTACCTCTTGAAGATATCAAACTAATTCTAAACCTAGCATGTAATCATTATCTCTAAGAAATTATTTTTTCTTTTTGTTGGATTATAAATTTTATGAAAAAACATTAAAATTGGAAATCTATAGAGTATAACACCAAACAAATACCTCAAATTCCAATGGAGCTTTTACATTTGATTGTATATAAATTGGTGAAACTATCTAAGTTAAATATCTTGAATTTTGTGTGCATGTGGACTCTTGTATGCAATCACTATAATCTGTTTCGGGTTATAAATCAACAAAATTTACCATATTGAGTATTTGTCTAAATATGTGGATGGACACATTAGTTTGTACATATAAGTGTTTATGAATTTTATTAATTAGTAGTGCATGATTTCCACTTCTATGAAGTTAAAAATTTGATTGAAAGATATCAATCATGGTCTTGAATGTTTACATCGAATGGTTATGAATTTAAAAAACGATCAACCATTTTTTAAGTTCAAGTTGCAAATTTTAAACTAAATTCCTTGGATTTTAGTCATTAGTAAATAAATATTCAAATTTAAAATTTGATTGACATGTTTTATGTAGATTAAATCTTAATTTAATTATATTATGTGTATAAAAAATATTGAATTTTGTTGCATTATAAATAAATTATACCTTATGATTGAATACATTTCATTAGAATAAGTAATATAGTAAGATATATACTCACCATTAATAGTTATATTGATAGCATGTCTTTTAAATGGATATATAATTATACTATGTATCATAACTTTATATTTAATTATTTTAAGGTTTTGAAATCAATATTGAGTTTAAATATATTGTAATATGACTTTAGTATATACAATCTATACTTATGTAATGTGACCCTGTTAAATTCATAGTGGAAAATCTATAAGGAAACCTGAACTTCAATGAAATGAAAATAGAGTAGATACTTTCTAATATATGACTTTACAATCCATAATTAATAGAGTATAGATTTAAATACTCTATTTTCTCTCCTCCAGGGGGCCTGTGTGGTGGCCTTTAATTGGTCCATTGAGCTGACATGGCAACTGACATCATCAGTGATGTGGCAATACGGAGGGTGACGTGACCATATGGGGGACACGTGTCACCCATTTTTATCATTTTCAAGGCTGAGATGGGGCCAATTCCAGGTGCCACATGTCACTACTCATAGGGTGACACATGGCATTGGTGACGTCACCCCACAGATCGACGATTGCAGTAGTTAAGGAGAAAATATAAAGGCGATGGAGCCAACGATTGTGATATGCGAGACCCCTTCCTGCCTATGATTGTGATAAGGAAGAAGCCCTTAGATGCGATAAATTATTACGGTAAGGTATATAAATATCTCGTGTTTGGACTGTCGGCCTACTCCAAAAGAAAGAGGTAAAGAGTCCCCCCCTCTCTACGGTTGTGATTGTGATATCTTTTGGCAGGCCCAACCTCGCAGATCGACGATCGCAAGGATAAAAGGAAGCACCACAGGCAAAACACAAGAACATGCCGAAGTGCAAGATTTCATAATAACAAAGGGAAGAAGCCCCTGGATAGGAGCCTGAAGGCCATAGTGCCTGAGGACTAAGCCCCTGATCGTAGCCCCTGGTCATATGATAAGAAAAGTAAAAAAGGGCTTATGATAAGGGGGCTAAAGGGGAAATTAAAAGTGCCAACCTGTTCATTTGTTTTAAACATTAAGGACCCACGACTGTGGTGCTCTAATAGTGTTATGTAGCATTTTCAAAGGATGTATGGGTTGGAAGCTCTAGTATTGAATGAAGAAGGGGGAAAGTGCATAAATGACAGTATGGGATGCCTCCATGGAGACTTAATGCCTCAACATGGAGTCTCACTCCTTTTCATAGTGCAGCACTGCCAAGGAACACTCCATCACTTCTCCACAGAACAACTCACTCAAGCAGTTAAGGAAGAATTGACAGAAGTCAGCTGATGTAGCAGTAAACCAATTCAATAGCAGAGATAAGCATGAAAACAATAGGGACGTGGCTCCATCCAAGGCCTCCACTGAAGCAACAAGGGGACACGTACTCCTTACTCTCTCATCTTTCTTTCTCTCAACATTTATTTATGTATTCTTCCAAGAAAGGGATTCGATCCCTGTTGTAATCTTAGGTAGGTGGTAGTAGAGCCTGATAGAGCCGGGACAACTATTCTAGCATGAAGCTAGGGCTCAGGATCAAATATTTTGATTGTAATCCAAAGCTCTCCCCCCTCTTCTTATAAATAGGGGGATGAAACATAATACAAAGGTTCCAGATTCTCTGAGGTTTTGGATTCTCAAACCCGTGAGGGCTAAACTCTGTGTTGCCATTTCAGTTCAATATGTTTTTATGGGACTTCACTGATATCATGGTTGAGTGTATGGATTGGTTATTGGGCCCTTTGGGACAAATGGTGTTTCCCTGTGATTCCAAACATGATTAGTGTGCAACAAGTTTCTCTTGGTAATCTCATTTCACCTGTGTTTTTCTTTCTTTGAAATAGTGTAATGAACACAATTGGTTCCTCTTCAATCTCTGGATTTATCTTAGTTTCTTTGGTAGAGAACAATACCCATGTTATGTTTGATCTGAAACCTTCTTTTTCTCCTTTATTTATATCATCTCATTAGAAAACCATGTTTTAGGATTATGTCTTGCTTACAACCCTATCCATTGAATTCCCCTTTTTGTTGGAACATTGTTGCCTAGGATTTTGTTCGTTATGGCCCTATGCATCTTTTTCTCTCCCTCCTTTCCTCCTCTCCACCATTAATACAAATTCAGTTTAAGCTGTCTCATTTTCATGTCTCGGCCACGAGAAGGAGATGTCATTTCTCTTTGAGATTTCCCAAATACCCCCTAGCATTTGGATCGATGAGTTGGCCTAAATCTTCCTCTTTGAAAGCTTATTGAACAAAGCCCCTCCTATTACATTTTACGTGACAATTGGAATGTCGCAAACCCTTCATATATAACCTTACAAGCACTCCTCTATTTAAGATGTCTTAGGCACTTGCCTACAATCAACCGCCTACAATAAACCCATAGGCTGTCTCTAGGGATCTTTCCTTACCTCCTTCCGCACTTGTGTTGCAGGTACAAGAATTAGCGACAACAACGCCTATCACAAAGGTAGTGTCACCCCTCACTATGCAAAACCATGGAATATACACATTGTCAACATCACTATGTTCTACAAGGGCGACCACCAATTCATTTTCTTGTTCATCAACCAACATGACTATTTCCCAATCCCATACTCACGACCTCAAACAATTATTAACACCTGTAGGCCATTTTTTTCACTCAGATGAAGATATTATGGAGGCCATGATGGAAATAGATTTCCCTTGTGACATTATGCATCACCACTCTTTCTTCTTATCGGAGAAAGCATTCTCACCTAATGAGGCACCAAGTCACAACATTTTCACAGTAGAAACTAAAGACTTCCTACCCCCAGAACAGGTAGATTGGTTCAAGAATCTCATTTCTGCACTGGATGAATTTGAGGAAGGGAATATATCCAATATATCACCCAATATCAAGGTAAATATCTATGTTAATCCAGACATAGTCGAGGAAATCTTGTTGGGGGTATCATGCTCCCCAAACAAAGTGGCCTCATACGAGGCCCTCTTCCAAAAATATAGGGACATATTTTCTTGGTCATACTTAGAAATGCCCATTATCCCTAGTGGACAGGCTATCCGCTATGGGAAAAAAAAACTCTTGGACCTAGCTTTGCACTCCAAGTTAGCATGTTCAAATGAGGTGGCATATAGCCCACTTTTCCCTATATATCACCATGTTTTTCATCTTCCAAAGCCTTATTCAGGAGCTCACAACCTCCATTTTCAAAACTGTCAGTGACACAAGGATCAAGACAAAATCATCTTCATCATCAGGCACTCTGTTCCATTTCGACATCAGACTCATTTTTGGGACCATTTCGGAGTACACCTTTGGGTGTTATTTTCCATGTTCTTTGATTCATATTGTTCAACACATTTTTTCTTATATATTATTTTATCAAGATGTTTTCACTTTGGGTGTTTCTTCTCGAAGTTGCAGGTCTCCCAACAATTTCTCAGCAGAATTAGTCCCCCGGTGACCGTCGAAAGTTAAGGTATGATTCTCCACTCAACATGATAGGCTTCCCACAAAGCTTTGCATATCCTGACATTATTTCTATGAAATTTACCATAGGGCCACCATCTTGACCATGTTTACCACCACGTTCCCCTTATACCTGGTAAACATCCATGTCGGTCGATAGCACCTACCCATGCATGGAAAACCTCATTCATAGAACATCTTCACCATCGGGATCCATGACCATTCACTTTGGCCCGGGAGCTATTTCATTTACATGTCTTGAAGATTAGCCTCATTCTCCTCTTATTCAATTATTGCTTACCAACTTTACACCCTAGCTGCCTCATTTATTTTTTTTAGATAAATTTGAATACACTCTCACATTCTACATTTGGCGTATCATCCCCCCATATGGAGTATCCCATTTGTGTCACTTCAACTGCCTCACCAACCCTGTACCAAGACCAACTAATGGGGCCTCCACCCTTAACAAAGAACCCTACCTGCATCATTAATGCAGAACACCATTCTCTTGGGGAACTCGTCTTCATGTTTGGACATCCCAAAGCATTTTATCATTCTTTTGGCAAGTGTATAATTTTTTTTTATAAGGAAAATGACTCTCACCCATATTTTCATGTTAGTTACCCAACAATACTCCCTAGTTTCCCATGGTTCAAGATTTCTTTCATCACCACACCATGATCCACTTTCATTCATCATTCATCATGCCAATGAGAACATGCTTATACCCACCCTAGATGTCCTACCAACTCTGGGGGCATTTCCTCAGATTTTTTTTTTTTTTTGTGGACATACACAACTCACATTAAAGATCCAACCTTGGGAAGTTTACCATATCCACCCATAACTTCAATCCTCATTATCATGACCCACCAAACCACGATCATCTTTTTTCCTTCACCATGATTCCATGAATCATCATTTCAGGCGATCAGGGATTCTTTCCTATCGACTTTAACACTAATATTTCAGTATTGAAGTTGTATCTTGGTTTCTCCCCCCTTTAAGGGACATCCTTGGGTACATAGTTGGAATCACTATCACCCGCTGATGTCATTGGTTTCCCTGAAATTCAACACCAACAAAGTTTATCATGTCAGGTTAGTACTGTACATTGTGACTGTTGTAGTTCTCTCATGTAGCAAAATACCCATACATCCTTTTGCACCTCATTCAATAGTGATTACATTTTGATGCATGAGAGGTATCCAGAGTCAAAGACCCATGCATCCCTTAGCACCTCATTCAACAATGCTTAACTTTTGATGAATGGGGGAACCAAGTTTAGTCTATTTGTCAGAACCGTCCATGAGGGCATAAACAACTATCATCATCAATGATCAACACACTAGCCACATCAAAGATGACTTGGCAAGAACATTTCTTGTATGATCATTAGTTATCATAACGAGCATGGGACATGCCCATGTCGTACAAACATTTTTTATTTCACTTTCTCTAGAGAACGGTTATCTTTAATTCTCAATAAAGGATTTTCTCTATCCATCTCCATAGTAAGTTACTTTATCTCTCAAGAAGTTGATCAGACTCTTAGACATAACAGGGAATTGTTAACACGGAAAAATTGTACACACATTTTTACAACCTAGATGGCAGCCATAATCGTTCAATAGATCGTGAAAGTAAAGGTTTTCTAGTTGAAAACATCATCAAATACAAAAATCAAAGTTTTCTAAAGGTTTTGAGTTATAAAGTCTACCCGCGTGGCTCATCAAAAGCCCAAAACTAGCAAATGTTTCCTCGATAGCCGCACAGTTGAACAAAATTCCAAGTCAATAGCTCGGGACCAGTTCACATACTCTAAATTGGGATTCCCTGACATGATAAATTCAAGGACATTCGATTGAGAGGTCGACTTAGAGATATGCAGCTCCCAAGGTATCCTCTTGTCCTACTCATAAGTCATTTTCGAATTAATGGAACAAGAGAGGGAAGAATAATTCAAAATTCTATATAAACAGACCACTGGAAGACCAAAAATAAGAAGAAATAAAGCATTGTTATGCTGGAAAAAATGCTCCACAACAATCCAACATTTCATAGAGAAGAGGATTTCACCATTGAAAGAGTCTTCATACTTCTTTGAGAGACAGAGGTAACTTGCAAGGAGATTGAAGAAAAAAATCCTTGTTGAGGAATTTATTAGCACCATTGCTCAAACAATTCTTTCCAAGTGTTTGGGATTCATCTATTGTATCTGTTCTACTTTCAACAGAGAATAAAGGGAGCCCTTTTCCTAAATATTGTTGACTTGTTTGCTTCATTAAGCTTTGTTCTTTGTGTTATTTAGCATAGTTTTTCTAAGTTTATTTTTATGTACGCAATGCTTCCTTTGTTTCAATGCTTTTTTATTTAAGTTTTCCACTAACAACAACCATTTGCTTATTGACTCCTTGTAGGTAACAACCACTTCCAAGGGAATTTGTTTCGGTACTCCATAGCAATAGAAACACAACAACAAAAATGTTATATGAACGAGTGCCATATGAAGTGAGTTATGGCCTTTTGGGTCTATAGTATTGATAAGCATTGGTGTTTTTCCATAGTATTGTAAGAGTGTTTATTTATAGATTAAGAATCTCCTTGGTGAAATGAGGTAAATCTCCATGATCAAGAATAGTATAACAAAATTCTTTAAATGTATATATATACTTAACTTATATATTATATTATATATATATATATATATATATATTATATATATATATATATATATATTATATATATATATTATATATAATATATATATATATATATATATATTATTTTTATTATTTAATAATAACCAGCCTAGATCCATCTTAACCCTAGATCTATCAAGCATCGAGAGGGATCCAATCTCTCGAGGCAAAAACCTATTTTTTGAGTACGGAACTTGAGGAAAGGATTGCACCTTAAGATATTTGATCGTTGTTGACGCTTGATAGATCCGGGTTTGAGATGGATCTAGGCTAGTTGTATAATACTATATAATATCTAGATTTGTACCTATGTGTCTCTTTCTTATTCCCTCTCTCTATCTCAACCCCTAAACATAGACATTATCTCGTTATATCTATCTATCTCTCCCTCTCTCTCTTCCCCTTTTGTCTATCTCTCTCTTACCCTTTTCTTCCTCTCTCTCTTCACTCCTTCTCTCCTCTCTCACTCTCTCTCTCTCTCTCCATTGTTCCATGGTCACTCCCTCTCTCTCCATCTTTCTCCCTCTATGGATTTCTTCTTCCCTCTCTCTCTCTCCCCCTCCAAGTCCAACCCCCTCTCCTTCCCTCTCTTAAGTACTCTCTCCCTTTCTCTCCCACCTCGCTCTGTCTCCCCTCCCATCTCTCTCTCTCTCTCTCTTCCCTTCAACTCTGTTACTATCTCCCTTTCTCTCTCTCTTTCTCTCTCCAACTTTGTCACTATCTCTGTCTCTCTCTCCATATATCTCTCCCCTCCATCTTTGTGCCTCCCTCTCTGGCTTCCCCTTCTCTCCATATCTCTCTCCTCTCCTCTTATTTGTCTTCCTCCCTCTCCCCCATTCTCTCTCCATCTCTCCCTTGTCACTCTCTCTCTCTCTCTCTCTCCAACTCTACGTATCTATGCATTTGTTCTTTGCTCCTTCTCTCTCTCTCTCAACTCCCCGCCTCCCAATTCCACCCTCTTAAACTTGATCCCATTGTATTATGTTTAGGAAAGTATCTAAATTAAAAAAAAAAAAAAAAAAAAAAAAAAAAAAAACAAACAAACAAACAAACTTAATTGGTTGTAAAATATTGAACCTATATTTTGGATCAATCATGTCACCTAAAATACAATAATGAAATAATTTAAAAATTCATACATTCTCTTTCCTCTATTAATGTTAGTCACTTTTCTTGCTCTCATTGATTAGATCCTTAGTTAGGATGGATCTATATTGGTTTTTAATAATATTATTTATATTATAAAAATTTCATGTCTTTATATATAAAAGCATTCTCATTTTTAAGTTTATTAAAATCTTAATTTAATTTATGTGGGAACATTTTTAGTAGTTGTGAGGATATATCTCAAAAGTATTTATAACTTTTTCCTTGTAGATTCAATAAAAAAATGTTATAAGATTAAAATTTAAATAAAATATTTTTATTGT
>APFE031686025.1:0-11062 GCA_000404065.3 Pinus taeda
TGCAGTCGAGTGCAATCCTTGGGTGAGACACCAAAAAGAAACCCAATCAAGTTAAGTGTTGGCTTGCAATTTCTTATACCATGATATTTTGAATGTTTTTTTTGGTAAGGTAGGAAAGCTTGAAAACTCACTATAGTTAGGAGGAAACACTAGGAATAATATACCCATGCTAAGGGTTGGTGTGTTTCAAGTTGTGTGCAATCCTCGGGTGAGACACCAAAAAGAAATCCAATCAAGTTAAGTGCTGCCTTGCAATATTTTATACCATGATATTTTGAAAGTTTTTTTTGTAAGGTAAGAAATGTTCAAAACTTACAATAGTGAGGAGGAAACATTAGGAATAATATAACCATCCTAAGGGTTGGTGTGTTTCAAGTTGTGTGCAGTCCTTGAATGAAACACGCAAAGAAACCCAACCGTATTAACGATTTATATGTGCTTTCTTAAACTACTAACTAATCTCATAAATTGTAAACACACTAAGAAACCAAAAAAAAATTGAAAAAAAATCATATATTATATTTGAGATGATCATACATTACTAAATTAAAATTATCACACTAATTTTAAATAAAGTATGGTCACATTGCTTAACTATTCTATGTATTGAATTTTTTTGGTTAAAATCTAGAAATTCAATTGTGAGTGAGCATGTGATCTTTGATCTTTTAAATACATTTTGAAAATATAATTGGATTCAACATCCTCACCTCTGCAATATCTAGATTATGGAGATTTTTAAAGCTCTACCGAATTTTGGACAAAATTGACGAAAAAAACATTAAATAGCTATTTTAAATCTATAATCTATAGCATATTGTACAATATAGAGATTTTGAATGTGTCTTTTGGGAAATATATGCCCTAAAGAAATTTTATAAAGATATAAAATATAAAAAAAAATGTAATATATCATAATTTTTTTTAGTTATGTGATATTTTCCTTTAATGTTAAGATAAATAATAACAAATAATTTAATTACTTAATATGAAGTTATATAAAACTCGAAAAAATGATATTAATAACAAATATTTCCCAAACTAAAAAATATGGATAAAAATCGATTTCAATTCACATTAATCAATATAAAGAAATATGAAATAAATAAGAAGAAAAATGAAAGCTAAAAAAAAGGTCTTAAAACATTTTTAACTATACATTATTCACTATGAGGTAGATTGTATAATTGTCTTTCTTACTTCGATATAAATTTCACATAGAAGTAAAAATATTTACACCCATAACAACTTTAGAAACAAAATGATCTTTAATTTTACAAACAAGAAGACTATACACGAATTCAATATTTAAACTTATACTGTAATTTAAAATTAAATTAATATTATTAAAATTATAAAAAATCAATTTAAAATTTATTTATTATTATTATATTTCTTTAAAAAAATTGAAATTTTTCCTGTGTAAATTTAAAGTTAATAACATATTTTTGATTAAACACTTCAAATAATTTGTTGCTCTTACTGGTACCAGAGAAGTGCAATACGTCTTTCATATTCAACATAAAAATTACCATTATGAACATGAAATAATACATAAAAAAAGTTAATATATATATATATAGATATTATAAAAACTAATCTAATCTAATGTAGATTATGGAGCGAAAACACAGAAAAAAATTCCAAATATTATGTCAAAGTGCCTCAATGATAGGTTGGAAGTAATTCTACTTCAGACTTTTATTTAGATTCCAGTTACTGAACAATTTGTATCCACAACTTACACTCATCAGAAATCCTTAATGTGGAAAGCTGCACTACGTTTCCCAAACAGGATTCACCAATTTACCATTCTTATCCATCATAGAATTGAGAAAGCGGCCCCAAATCTTCATGTAGGATTCATCAATTTACCAATCTTATCCGCCATAGAATTGAGAAAGCGGCCCCAAATCTTTATGTATTAGTGAGGTTAATTGTTTGAACTCGCTGATGTAGATGGATTCTGAGATATTTTTCAAATCTGAAAACTTGGCAAGATCCTTTTGTAGTTAATTTCAACTCATACTTCATTTTGTTAAATTTGGAATTGACTTAATCCTAATTTTCAGAAATAATCACCACGATTAAGACGTCGACGCTACCAAATCTCAACACGAGCACACGGTTTTTAAAACCAGGCAACTTTTAAAACAAAATGTGTCTACATCATGTTTAAATAACGTTAGCGTAGTAATTTGTCCAACTTAAAGCGCATGCGCATTTTTCTTACCACTTAAGCACATATTTCTTATACCTGGAAAAATACGTTTTCAAAATGTCAAACACTTTTCTTTGTGCACAAGAAAATGCATATCATTTTTTTCTCCATGTTGTTTCTAGAGTACATAATAGTGTTACGTTTCAAAATGTCAAACACTTTTCTTTGTGCACAAGAAAGTGTAGATAGGTTTTTCCTCCATGTTAGTATTAGTGTCAAAAAATATTGTTATGATTAATTCTTTTAGCTTACAAAATAATTGAATTAAGTATTGGTATTATATTTATCAGTAAGAACGTATTTTTGAGCATCAATAAAATATTGTTAGGTTTATTTTTTATAGTTCACTTAAGTCAAATAATTTTATTAGTAAGAATGTATTGCAATGGGAATGCTCATTTTTTTGTCAATTTTTTTTATAGATTTTAAATATTACACAATCATAATTAAAATAAATGTGGTTGATATATTTGTAGGCCCTTATAACAATCACATGCACAACCATATAATAAATAAGGGTTGATATCGGACATGAATGATATGGATTTGATATTAAATATGAATAATAATAATAAATAATATAATAACTTAAAATTATTACATGAATGAGATGCCAAACTTTTATTTATATCTCCATCTAATAAATTATATAACAATAAAAATAATATAAAAAAATAATAATTATAAATAATAATAAATGTTAATATAATAATTATTATATATATTATTGAATTATTAAAAATTAAATTTGAATTAAATTATTAATAATAAAATAATTTCCTAAATTAAAAATAATAAGAATTAATATTATTCTAATTAAAGATAACATTGTTTAATTAAAGAGAAAATATTAAATATTATTGTTAATATAGATTGTTAAATAGTATTGTTAATCGTGGTTGACAATGATTGACCATGGTGTGGAATTAAAAACATGGTTGACCATATTAACCATGGATGACCATGTTGATCTATAAAACATGGTTGACATGATGACCATGGATGACCATGTTTGATTTTTAATAAAATATGGTTGACACCATGGTTGACCATGATTATCATATTGAGACAATCTTTGTCATAATTCAATGTTGGACTATGGTTGAGACAACGATTGATTTTCATATTGAGACAATCTTTGCCACAATGCAACATAAGATCATGGTTTTCCACGATTGATTTTATAAAACATAATTGACCACGGTTGAATAATATTAAACCTAAGAGACAAATATTATAAACCCAAGGTATATAAACCCTACGATAAATATTATAAACACTAAAATAAGCATGGCTGACCATGATTGATATTATAAACCTAAGCGAATAATAAACCCTAGGGATTTATACTAAAAACCCAAGGGAATATTACTAAATCCTAGGAATATGAATCTTTAGATTAATAAACCCAAGAGATTGATATTATCAACCCAAGGGATAAAAGATATAAACCCAAGTTATATAAACCATAAGATAAATATTATAAGCCCTAAATAAACATGGTTGTTTTCCATATTGAGATAATCCTTGTTACAATGCCACATTGGACCTTGGTTGCCCATGATTAACCTTTGTCACAATGCAACATTGGACTATGGTTTACCATGCTTAAACATGGTTCATTCTCATATCACCACAATCTTTGTGATAATGTGACGTTCGACCATGGTTGGCCATGATTGACGATGGATGACCATGTTTGATTTTATAAAACATGGTTGACCATGGTTGACCACTAAAATAAACACTAAATATTACAAGCACTAAAATAAACATGGTTAACCATGGTTGATCTTCATATTCAGACAATCCTTGTCACAATGTGACATTGGACCATGGTTGAGGATGATTGACCCTCTTTGATTTTCAAATCAAGAGAATCATTGTCACAATTCCACATTGGACAATCGTTAACCATGGTTGATTCCCATATTGAGACAATATTCGTCACAATGCGACGTTGTACCATGGTTAACGATGATTGATATTATAAACCTAAGCGAATAGGAAACCCTAGGGATTAATACTAAAAACTCAAGGGATTATAAACCCAAGGGATAAATATTAAACCCTAGGAATATGAACCCTTAAATTAGTAAACCCATGGGAATAATAAAACCAAAGGATAAAAATTATAAACACGAGATATATAAACCTTAACATAAATATCATAAGCCCTAAAATAAACATGGTTAACTATGGTTGATTTCTGATGTCGAACCACAATTGACCATGCTTCACCATGATTTATTTTCATATAGAGATAATGTTTGTCACATTCTGACTTTAAACCATGGTTGATTATCATATTGAGAGAATCACTATCATAATGTGACATTTGACCATGTTAAGGTTGGCTATGATTCATCATGGTTGAGAATGGTTGGTTATGATTAATCATGGTGAGCATGGTTGGCTATGATTTATCTTGGTTGACAATGATTGATAATATAAACCCAAGGGAATAAGAAACCTAAGGGATTGATATTATAAACCCAATGGATTAATAGTAAAAGCCCAACGAATTATGAACACAAGGGAATAATATTAAACCCAAGGGACGAATATTCTAAACCTAAGGTATATAAATTATAAGATAAATATTGTAAACACTCAAATAAGCATTGTTGACCATGTTTAACCATGGTTGATTTTCATATTGAGACAATCCTTGTGACAATGTAATGTTGGATCATGGTTGACAATGCTTAACCATGGTTGATTTTCATACGAACACAATCTTTGTGAGATTGCCACATTTGACCATGGTTGAATAATATTAAATGCAAGGGACCAATATTATAAACCCAAGGTATGTAAACCCTATGATAAATATTATAAACACTAAAATAAACATGGTTGACCATGATTGATATTATAAAACCAAGGGGATAATAAACGCTAGGGATTTATACCAAAAAACTGAGTGATTATAAATCTAAGGGAATAAATACTGAACTCTGGGAATATGAATCCTTGCATTAATAAACCCAAGAGATTTATATTATAAACTCAAGGCATAAAAGTTATAAACCTAAGGTATATAAACTCAAAGATAAATATTATAAACCCTAAAATAAACATGGTTTATTTCTATATTGAGACAATCCTTGTCACATTGCGACATTGGACCATGGTTGACCATGATTAACCTTTGTCACAATGCAAGATTGCATCATGGTTGACAATGGTTGATTTATTTATTAAGACAATAGTTGTCACAATACGATGTTTAACCATGGTTGACCACGGTTGGTTGTGATTGACCATTGGTTGACCATGATTGATACTATAAACCGAGGGAATAATAAACACAAGGGATTTGTATTATGAATCTAAGGGAATAATAAACCCAAGGGATTTGTATTATGAATCTAAGGGTACAATAAACCCAAGGGACCAATACTAAAACCCCAAGGGATTATGAACTTAAGGGGATAATATTAAACCCAAAGGATTAATATTATAAAGCCAAGGCATATAAACCCTAAGATAAATATTACAAACACTAAAATAAACATGGTTGACCATGGTTGATTTTCATATTGAGACAATCCTTGTCATAGTGCGACATTGGACCATGGTTGGCTATGCTTAACCATGGTTTATTGTCATACAACCACAATCTTTGTGATAATGCAATGTTCGACCATGGTTGCCCATGATTGACCATCCTTGACCATTGTTGATTTTTAAACCAAAATAATATTTGTCGCAATGTAACATTGGACCTAGGTTTATCATCGTTGACCATCGTTGATTCTCATATTGAGACAATATTCATCACGATGCAACATTGGACCATGGTTGAACATGATTGTTATCATAAACCCGAAGGAATAATAAACCCTATGGATTAATACTAAAAAACCAAGTGATTATAAACCTAAGGGAATAATATTAAAACTTAGGAGCATGAACCCTTAAATTAATAAACCCAAGGGATTCAGATTATCAACCCAAGGGAATAAAAAATGAAGGGATAAAAATTAAACTCAAGGTATATAAATTTATGATAAATATTATAAACCCTAAAATAAGCATGGTTAATCATGGTTGATTTCCATATTGAGACAATCCTTGTCACGATGCCATGTCGGAACAGAGTTGATGATACTTAACCATGATTGGTTTTCATATGGAGACAATGTTTGACACAATGTGACATTGGGCCATGGTTGACCATGGTTGGATTTCATATTGAGAAAATCTTTGTCAAAATGCAATGTTGGGACATGGTTGGACATGGTTGATTTACATATTTAGAAGATCCTTGTCATAGTGCGACATTGGACCTCACAAGTGATAATAACCCCAAGGGATTAATACTAATAAACCAAGGGATTATAAACCCAAGGGATCAATATTATAAACCCTAGGTATATAAATCCTAAGATAAATACTATAAACCTGAAAATAAACATGGTTGACCATGTTTTACCATGGTTTATTTTCATATTGAGACAATCTTTGTGACAATACAACATTAGACTATGGTCAACCATTGTTGATTTTCATATTGAGACAAAATGTGTCAAAATATGACGTTGGACCATGGTTGCGCATGGTTGACCATGATTACAAACCCAAAGGATTTAATTTAAACCATATTATTAAAATTATAAACCTTATGAATAATATTATACCCTAGGAATATGAATCCTTAGATTGATAAACACAACAGATTGATATTATAAACCTAATGGTTAATTCTAAAACCCAAAGGTATTATAAACCCAAGTGAATAATATTAAAATTAAGGGATTACTATTATAAACTCCAAGGTATATAAACCCTAAGATAAATATTATAACCTAACGGAATAATAAACCCAAGGAATTAATACTAAAAACCTAAGGGATTATAAACCCGACGGAATAATATTAAACCCAAGGTATATAAACCCTAAGATAAATATTATAAACCCTAAATCGGACATGGTTAACCGCAAATAATTTTTTATTGACAAAATGTTTGTCACAATGCGACATTAGAACATGGTTGACCATGATTTATTTTCATATTGAGACAACATTTCTCACAATGTGACGTTGGACAATGCTTGACCATGTTTTACCATGGTTGACTTTCATATTGAGACAATATTTTTCATAATGCAACATTAGACCATGGTTGACCATTGGTGACCATGTTGTCACAATGTTACTTTGGACCAAAGGACAATCCTTGTCACAATGTCACAATGGTTATTGACTATGGTTGAACATTATTAACCATGGTTAACCCCGATTTATTTTCAAATTGAGACAACATTTGTCAAAAAGTGACATTGGACCATTATTGACAATGGATGACCATGGTTGTCACAATGGGACGTTGGACCAAGAGACAATCTTTCTCAAAATATGACCATGGTTGATTTTCATAGTGATATAATATTTGTGAGAATCTATCATTGGAACAAGGTTAACCATGGTTGATTTTCATATCGAGATAATCCTTGTCACAATGTGACATTAGAGCATGGTTGACCACAACTAGTTTCAATGTCAAGACAATCTTTGGCACAATGCGACATTGTACCATGCTTAACCATGGTTGATTTTCATATTGAGACAATATTTGTGACAATGTTACCATTATTAATGAACATGGTTGAACATGATTGACCATGGTTGACCATGGTTGACTTTTATATTGTGACAATCTTTATATGAATGCGACATTGGAACATGGTTGACTATGGTTGTCACAATGTGAAATTGGACCAAGAGACAATCTTTATCATAATGTGACCATGGTTGACCATGGTTGATTTACATATCGAGACAATCTTTGTCGGAATGCAACATCAAAACATAGTTTACCATGGGTGATTTTCATATTGAGACAATCCTTATCATAATGCGACATTGGACCATGGTTAATTTTAATGTTGAGACAATCTTTGTCAAAATGCAACGTTGGACCATGGTTGACCATGGTTGATTTTCATATCCAAACAATCTTTGTCATAATTCGATATTGGACCATGGCTAGCCATGATTGAGCATGATTGATTTTCATAGTGAAAAAACTCCTATCATAAACCCTAGGATAAATATTATAAACCAAGGTATATAAACCCTATGATAAAATATTATAAATATGACGTTGAACTATGACTCACCATTATTTATTTTCATATTCAGACAATACTTGTCACAATGCGGCGTTGGACCATGGTTAGCCATGGTTGACCATTCTTAACAATCGTTGACCATTGCTGTCCATGGTTGATTTTCATATTGAGACAATATTTTTCGCAATTTGACATTCGACTATGATTGACCAATTTGACATTCAACCATGGATGACCAATTGAAACCCTAACGTCATTTCTTATCTAAAATAATAATAACAATATAAATTTCCATAAACCAATAGAAACAATACTAACTGATATAAAATTGAAAAATTAAAAAATTAAAAATAAATCAAAGAATTATTTTACCATTTATATTCATTTCTTCTTGTGCATAGTGTCAATATATAATATAATTGTTATATTTAACTTTATCTCTTTTTATTTTAGTAATAATATATTTAATTTATTTAACAATTAATTTAAATTACATTATTTATATTTATTGTATTTTAAATTTCATATATTATATTATTATACACTTTTATTATTTTCATATTAATATTACATAGAATTATTATTTAAAATAAATTAATTTAAGAACAAATTTTCCAATATTAAAAACGCAATAATTATGTCGAAGAACATCAATCAATATTACCATTCTAGTATTATGAAACTCTTCCTATCGGGAGAACAGAGCAATGAGATAAAAAAGTTATATAGCGAGGAAATTTTTTTTAAAATGTATACACATTATAATATTTTAATTATATATTGTTAATTATTTATCTGTATTTTTTTTTTAAATGAGACTTTCGAAAGATCCACCAAAATTTTGTTTTTTTAAAATAATATGGGTAACAAATAAAAATATATAAATTAAATATAACTTACCATGATTATTATAATTAATATAAATTAATTAATTCAAACCAAGAAAACAGTTCAAACTAAATTTTCAATCAAAGACCATTGAGTTTTTATTAATAAGTAATGCTTTGTGAAATGTGTAATGTTAATTATTGATGCTTATTAAATAAATAACTAAATCTTTATCATCACATCTTTTGGATGCACAATATTGTCATCATCTACACTGGCGGATTATAATATATAAGCAGCGCCATTGCTGGATATAAACCCTATACAAATTCCAGAACTAAACATTTTTCTTCTTATCAAAATTTTTCCCTTCAAATACTAAATTTCTCACTAACTTTTGTCACAATTGTGAAACAAACCAAAGCAGCAATAGTGGATCATGGAGATAGACTTCCCTCCTCCATTGTAAGGATAACCTTCAAAATTATTTTTCTTCCTGCGGGACATGGCTATTTTCCTCACATTTTGATAAAGGATTTTGTGTCATACTTGAAATCATTTTTTGTGAATTTTTAATGGATTGGTAGGTGAAGAATCGAGTTTGAGTAAGATCTTTAGAAGACGAAAATTGGACTTTTATAATGAGTTTAAGATGGGTTTGGGAGAAATTTTGGATTTCTGTAGTGCTTAAAACAAAGCTTTTGTTCGAGGTTTGATGGGATTATGCTAAGACCAAAAAAAACATTACTTTCTGGATAATGTTCTCTTTTCTTTGCTTTTGGTGTTACTTTTGATACTTATTCCTAAGATAGGTGCAGACCTTCCAAACCAGAGTCATAACAACAGTGTTTATTCAACATGGAGTGCTTCACCTACTCATAGTCGTTTTTCTTAAGCATTTGAAAAAATCGCAAAAAGCTTTTGAGAGAACTGTAGGATTAATATTCCTTTGGAATGAAGGCATCCATGACATTGACTTTTTCGAGAAGTAACCCCTGTAGCTATGTTGTTTGTTTCTGAAGTGAGAAAACCATGACAACACGTATGGATCTATGGTAAGTAATGCTTTAGTCTATATTTAGTAGTGGGAGTATGATTCATCCAAGTAATGATTCAAAAGCTGTGTGTATGTATGTATAACCTTATATAGTGCTTTTACATTATTGATACAATTTATCTTCATCTTAGGTGATGAAGGTATTGTTGTCTTCTTGTTGAATTTGGTCTCATCTCCTCCGTATTTCCTGATCTACACAAAGTTGTACAAATGTGAATTGAGGAGGAATCAGATCTCACTTGTCCATTGTTCATTTCTCCTGACTTGCAAAACTATGCAAATTTTACATATTAATGTGCATGAATCTGAATTGGGAGGTGTCCATTGTCGAATACCCATATGGCCCTAATTTACACAAATGTTCTTGGAGGTTCACTACTGGGCAGGGGATTGCAACTTTCTTTGTTTGATGTGAAATACTGTCCAAGTTGGCTTGGCAAGAATCGCGTGCTGCAAGCGGTTCTGAAATTTTTTCGGCCAGTGCTCTGCTTTGACGACTCTGAAACTCAGAACTCAGTGATCGGCGTCCAGAATCTCGAGCCGAGTCGCTCGGTGCTGCTTTTCACTGGAATTCCTGAGACCACGCGAACCTCCCTTGTACTCCCCATGGTGTCGTCACCCCGCATAGAGCAGCTACGGATAAAATGCTTGTATTCTCCACTGTTGCTCGAACCAATCGTACGACCATCGTTAGCTCAAAAATGAACATGCCAGCGTTGAAGTATGGAGAACGTCGTGGGAAGCCCAAGCAGAATGCAAACTAGATTGCCGAAGAAAGTGAGTGGAGAACATGCGACCGTCCAGAAGATTTAGATAGCACGGAGGAGACCGCTTGGAACGATAAGATAATTAAATAATAAATATTTAAAATAAC
>APFE031686039.1:8535-34073 GCA_000404065.3 Pinus taeda
AAGCATGAATTCTTACTTTAACACTTCATTTGTTTAATGTGCAGAAGTAAAGAAAGGAAATGAATCACATAAAAAATCTTACAAGAACATTGAGAAACACACCATAAACACATGAGTCCACAAGAATCCCAAAAAGGACTGCAAAACCATGGTCTTCCTTAGCCAAAAATTGCAGAGATACAGTGAAATAATACAATGATAGTTTCTCCCTCGAGAGTCCAACCTTCCAACCATGAAAATGAGTATGAAATTACATAATATAGATGATCTAACCTCTTTCCCTACCTCTAGGGGTCGAGCCCATCCTTCTAGGAGCTGTTTCAACCACTTCTAAACTTAGCACTAACAACTAGGCAGTCAAAACAACTTGCCTCTATAAACTAGGAAACCAATCCATTCATTAAATGTTTGCTATTTCATGCATGAATCTTCTAGAATAGGTAAATGAGTGTCATGGTAACATGAAAATAAATTAATTACATCAAAGAGGGTGAAAAATCCCATCTCAAGTCAAAACTGGTCAAAGATGGGCGAATTCCTGAGCTGTAGATGAATTTCCTGTGAAAACTGCCCAACATGTCGCGCGCCTCTGCCTGACATGTCGTGTGCCTTTGGAGCCATGTTTGGGGCACTTTCAGGTGGCCAAATTGGGAAATAGTAGGCGCGTTGGAAAGGTCGGTGAGTCTAATTTCCAACCCAACTGGAATTTGTGGATTTGGAGTTCATTTGCCCTGTCAAAAATCAATTCTCCCAAGACAGCTTTCTGCAGTTCAAAAAAGTGGCAGAAAGTCAAATTTTGCATGTTTTTTTGACTTTCTGGAGGCCCAAAACTTCACAAAATCTCAAGTCCATCCATGTGCATATGTAAATTTGCATGAAAAATCTAGAAATGCTGAGTGTTTGTCAAATGGAGTTGCCAGGACGACGCGTCTCACCGGGGGTGAGACGCGTTAATGAGCAAAAACCTGTAAATTACCAAAAAATTCACAAATGACAAAATTTTCTCCAAATTCCTTGAAATTTGGGCTGGGAGTCCCCAATCAAGTACCATGCTCAGTAAAAGAGGCTTTGGCCAAAATTTGGAGTGGATCGGGCGTTTTCCTTCGTTTTTGTGCTTTGGCCAACCGTCCTTGGAGCACCTTCGTTCTCGCCGGTATTTTTGACATTTCTTTAAAACCATGACATCTGGGAAAAAAGTGAAGGAGGTTTTTCTTCCTTAGCATGTTGTGGAACAAAATCTCTCTCATTTTTGAAAAAATCATCTTTGATTTCTCAAAAACGTCATTTTAGTGAGACTTATCCCAATGTGTGGAACAAGGGTTTTGGTCGAAATAAAGCGAAATGAAGGGGATAAGGAGCTTCTAAATTCTTGAGGAAATTTTTGGGAGTAGAGAGGGATGTTAGGAAGTAGGGGAAAGTGGAATATCGGAGATTTATTGAGGGGAAGGGGTCCAAAAGGGCAAAAAACAGGCCCAACCTAGAAAATTGCCAAGTTGTAGCTAGAAACTAGGGTTTGTGCGAAAATGAGGAATTTGGGGAATCTCAGTGATGGGAAGAATTTGGTAAGGTACTTTAAGGATAGGGGAAGGTGTATGAAACATCAGGAAACAAGTTTTGCCATTGATTTGACCATCCAAGAGAAATTGCCTTCAAAACCCTAGGAGAGGGAAATGACCTTGCCAAGGCACAACTGAAACATGGATAAGTTGTAAAATGACCCTATGGAAATTGACATGATGATGACAACCCTCTGAATAATGATAGGCTCAGCTGAATGATGACATGGGTCGACATTTGGACAACTTTAGAAGGAGTTAAAGCAAACCCTAGACCTAATGCCTAATGACCAAATTTTGCTTGAAGACTCACTGAAATGACAAAATTTGACCTTGACACTTCAAAATCACTTTGTAAGAGCATATTTGATCACCGGAGGAAGGCTGGAAAGACTAAAACTAACACAATCATCCACAAAATGACCCTCATGGACCTTGACCTGATATGATCAATGGTGACCCTCCTTCTCAATAAACCACTGTTAGGTCTACACTAATTTTAGACCAACTCTAGGGTGGACAGTGGATTTATCCTACCCCTAATAAGGTTTTTTCATGCACCTCTACACAAAAAACCCATTAGAAAATAGATATCATCTCTATCGATCGAGATCTCATGACCCCTGATCCAAAACACCCCTTGGTGTTCATCCCATCATTGGATTATCCAACTTAGAAGTTCTTCTTGACCCTTCATTAAGTAAAGCCTTGCATAATTCATTAATCCACATCTTCACAGTGCAAGTATGCATGTTGGATCATTCAACATCTATAGTTCCTAGCTATCATGAGCTCATTACCTACACAAACTCATGATGATGGCTCCAAACCTACACAAAAGAACACAAAAATCAGTCAAAATGATATAGAAATGCTAAAAAAATCATATGTTTGGGTTTGTAAGTGCTCCCATATGACCTAACACCCCTCCATAGGGCCCACAGGGTGTATTAATGCTCTCCTCTAGGTCGTGAAGGGCATTTAATGCCCCTCTAGACGAGAAGTGTTGGTCATTATATGAGCTAGGGCTTCCCCAAATTAAAAGAATCCACCCCTAATGCAGTTGAAAAAGGTTAAATAATACAAGTTAAAGGTTTGGCTATCTATCTGGAACAAATAGCATATTGAATGGTCGCCTATATTGGTCACAATGTTTTTGGGAAGATCTGCTCCACTTTCACTCCAGAACACTCTTAGAGCACTCAAATGATGCAAATGGTGAAAAGGGAGGCTCAAAAAACCTCCTTATAGTCACTCTGGAGGTATGACTCACCTTAAATTAGTCATTGAAATAGAAGTTGTTCATTTCTTATGTTGTTTATCATGCACCATTTTGATGTATTTTCAATATTACTTGTGTTTTGATGAAGGGGCTTTCAGGGCTGAATTGCAGAAATGACCATGTTCGATTCACTATGAGTGATTTATTTTATGGGATCTTTTCTCAATTTTGAATTGAAAAATCCCTTATTTTTTGTCATTGGGCTCATAAAAATCCTATGAAGACAATATTAGTGCTTTCTTTTGTGCTATTTATTGCTCTAAAATTGAAAAATCCCTGATTTTTTTCCATTCTTTGAGCTTGTTCAATATACAAAGAAGGCATGAGCAGTTTTTTTACCTCTTTTTACTCGCTCATTAAACTGAAAAATATACCTTGAGTTTTATTCATTTGGCTCATTAAAATTTGAGGAAGATGTACTGAGTTTTTCATAGCGTGATTCATTAAAATTTCACGACAAATATCGAGTTTACTCCATCACCTCATACTCATAAGAAAATGACAAAAACATCTATTAAGCATAGGTTTATCACTTTATTTGGACTTTGTAGACTAACTTACAGAAAAGGAACCATGTCAGGTATACTATTAAACCTTTGCCACACCCGGTTAACAACTATGAAAAAGGTACACCCCTCGAGTCACTCTTTACAATCCTTTTAGACTCTCAAAATATGAAAAGACCATCAAGTTTACCCGTCTTGACTCATTAAATTAATCAGATGGGGAAAATTAGACAACACAATTTCTTTATGTCAGTATTTTGGAAATATTTTCTTAGCAGTAGTTGTTCCCCTGAAGATGGCACTTCCTTAGCGAAACCTTCTTTGTGATGTCCTGTCAAAATGAATCTTGCCATCCTATGAGTTTAGTCTATATACCACAATGTTCTTGCATCTATTTATCCTAACACTCTTTGGTGTTCATGATTCTAGTGTTGCATGGTTAAAACCTTTGTGTTGTGCCTTATATTGTTTAAGGGATCTCTGTATCCTCCATTTCCTCCATCAAACCATCAAACATATTCTTCCATCATGCCCTCTGTTGATTTGACCCAATGCTCAAACTATTCTTCAGAAAACAATCATTCTTATCCTGTTTCATGTCGACTAATGTAGGAAGCATTATTGCCTACCTTTCAACAGGTCTCTTCCTATCAACTTCAACATTCTATCTAGGAATCAGATCTATAAACACATCATTACATTGGAACTTGCAGACATTAGTGGCAGGTTACCTTGTGTTTTATCAGGGGTTTTCATTATTGGCTCCTAGTTAAACGATTCTACGAGTGTTCGACGAAAAAAACATTATTCGCACTTGCTAGATTGTATTGTGCCTCTTAGCGACCATCATCATTATCAGTGGCCATCCTCACATATATTAATAGTCTTCATTATTGACTGGTAATCAAAAGATTTCATACATGTTCGAGCTCAATGCCTTTATTCACATGTATCGAAATATCCAGTTAAGATGAAGCAGAAATAAAGACCTTTGGTAGAGGTGTTGCACAAAATTTTGTCACTATCCATGTACTCCTCGTCTGCAATCCTGGAGGACCTCTACAGTGTACCCGACATGCTTTCTAATCATGATGAAAATCCAAGTATATCCCTCTTCATGAGAAAAATAATTATCCTTTACATCATTTCCAAAGAATCTTCCTTCCATCCCAGTTTACAACACCAATGCTACTGACAAGTTTTATCCTTGCATTGATTTATAGAGGTTAAAACTATCCCTTGTGCTGATCAGATTGACTAAGCCTTTTTTCAATGCTGTTGATCCTGTCTTGGAAGGTTTTTTAGATAAGGAGTTGAAGCTTCCATGTCTCAAATCTTCGTAACAGAATGCTAGTAGATGGTTGGGCCAGATAGAGCTGAGAAAATCAGTTTGGGCTACTTTCCCCTATTAGAATGGAACAACCTCAAGAGATAAGACCTTCTCCCATAATGAGAGGAACCATCTCCCATCCATCCAAGCTATATAAGCCTTTGTTTTTCCCAAGCAAAAGCTAGTTGGAGTTTTGGAGCAAGTGTGAATAACTAGCAAGTGATTTATAGCTTGTAGCTTTCTAGTGTGTGTTTGAGGGAGAATAGTGTGATTTTGGTTTGGTTTGAGACTAGAGGGAAATATTCCTTAAACTTCCATTTGTTGGGGCTATCCATGAAGTGCTAGCAGAAGTGTGGGAACCTAGATACGTCGGAGGAGACCAACAACGTCAAGGCAATAGTTGTAATCTCTTTCTTATTTATATTAATGAAACTATCGATTGATTTCCTACATGAAGTGTCATTTTACATATTTATGGCTTAATGTTCCTTAACCTATTAAGTAGGTTGAATACAATATTGCATGTCGTCACATTTATTGTTTTTATTGTTTGTTTGTTTTAGGTATTCGAAGGAAGGAAATGGATGATAGTTGGAGTGAGGAAGTAGGATCATCACTAAGAAAAATAACGTTCTGAGAGGTAGGCCCTCTTAAATTATTCTAGCTTAAGGATATTTTCCATAGATTGTTGTTTATGGATTGACCCACTCTCTCGGGCCAGAGGAATTGTTTTTGTCCGCACTAAGAATTTACCTGCACCACAAATTGGTGACTCTGCTGGGGAGCCAATCCTTCTTTTTGATTGATTGTCATTTTATGGTTTTGTGTGAACTTTTCTAGTATCATCATTTCCCTTTAGGTTCTCTTCTCTGCCTAGTTTACTTCTATGAGCTTGAAATTTAGAGTGGCAATTTTGGTCTTAGCCTTTGAATTTTTTACTTTTTTTTCCTTGAATCCTCAATCAACGCATTTATTTTTCTGACAATCACACTGACTAGAACAAGTTTCTAAAAAAATAGTCACACCAACCCCCTTTTGGCGCATTTTGTCAGTTTGGTAGTTACATTGATTCCTGTAGGTGAGGATCAGGGTTTATCCTATATCATATCCATTATTTCTTGCCCTTTTCATTTATGTCTCTCATCTTGTTTTGACTGTGTTCTCCCTGGCTAGAAAGCTCTTTTAGCTTGGTCTATATGATTGGTTGATTTGAATTTCCTTCACTTAGTTTCTTGAGTTCTTAGATGGTGTATAACCCTAGGGCATATAGGTCATCTCCCATTCATTTGTTTTCCTACTCAAAAAGTGAAGTCCATAGTCAATTTTTCTCCTTGCATTTTGTTTGATTAGTCCTTTTGTTGCTTCAATTTCCATTTAATAAGTTTGAAAAGTTTTGTTTAGTGTTTGAGCGTCTCTTTTCGGGCATAGATCACATTGCCCATCTTGTTTTTTGGTTCAATCTTTGCTTCATTAGTTTTGAAAGGAATTATCTTTTGTGTTTGCTTATGATTGATTTTATTGTGAATTTTTCATTGAAGTGTTTGTGAAATATTCATTCTATCATTTCATTAAAAAATACGCAATTCTAGTTTGCTACATCAATTTGTTACGTTAGTTAGCATCATTGAAGGTTGCAGTTGCATCGTCAGTTACATTGGAAAAGAAATGAATTCTCTTTAGTAGTGAAAGCGCAAATTTAAGAATTGGAAAGAGTTCTTCATCATTTTTGTTTTCAAAATGCGAAATAGTGGGAAAATAATTTTCTTTCAATTTCTTGTTTTCTTGCATTTGAGTTTGATTTCTACTCTCATTAGTGTAGACAATTCATCAAATTGAAAGGGTCCTGTCTCATTTAGCTACAAATAGTTGTTTTCGAGTCACATCAATAAGGCTTGAACATTGAGACATAACTTAAAGATAAAATATAAAATGCACTAAATTAACCTAAGTCACATTTGAAATCTAACGATCACATCTTAGAAAGTCTAAGCTAGAGAGGTGTTTCGACATCTTAAAACCTAGCAGTTGTCGGTCGCTTCGCTACTAGACGGTGCTATTATGGACTTGTGCTCCCTATACCATCGAGTATATAAAGGGATACCCCACTAGGTTGCAATACTTTATCCATAGGAAGCCGAGTCTGCTGCCTTATAAATGTGATACACCGAACACACATTAGGGGAGATTTTCTCCCCATACTTCTAAGTTTGCTGAGAGGTATCTTACAGTTCACAGTTACCTCATAATCATTTTTACCTAGATGATCCTGAGTAATCATTTTGATATTTTTGACTCCCTAAATATAAAATATCACCTGAGCACTTGTCCTTTTGAGCTTTTTTCAAACCAAAAGTGATAGAGTCACCTTTGCTTCTTTCTCGACTCTTAAAATATGGAGCACCAGTTTGTTTTTTCATCTTAAAATTTTTTTACCCACATTCTTATAACATCCTTGTTAGTCTTTTTTAGACCACGTCGTGAGTATAACTTTAAATACATTTTAAAGCCCTTGAAATCAATCTCTCTTTTGTTTATTTGAGACGAGATCATCATTCTTGAACCAATTGGTTCGCCTAGTTCCTCTTCCTCTCCTCTCTCTGAAAGATTGTCTAAGGAGCCTTAATCTGAATTGCCACAATCACTTGAGGACTAAGGTGTTGAGCTTTGAATTATTCTAAGTATTCAACCTTTGTCATCTCATCCTCCCCCTTCATGTACTGGGTTTCTTTGAAACATTGGCCCGAAATCTTCAGATAACCATATCCAATCTCCTGAGAGTTCACCGACTTCTGAAGGTCAACTTGCACTAGTTGTTTATCCTTTGAATCATTTCTTCAATCTTGGTTGTTGACCTTGGTCTTTTCCAACGAAATATTACCGAAGATGCTGTTATCACTCAGGTTGTTCCTAGGCTCCTCCAGGGATACGACCGAGGTAACCAAAAACCAATCTTTGGACTACATGTTCTAGCCCACCTGCAATCAGAGAGGGCTCTCTCTTGATGATTCAAACTTTGTTGATGATTTTAAGCTAGCTTTTGGCTCAAGGGTTTTTGTTTGTGTTTGGATGGAAGGAAAATGCTTTCAGGCAGAGAGGCAATTCATGAAATGATAAGTTTCAAACCATTGGGCATGGAGTCATGGGTTAGGATTATCAGTGCATTTTCTTGGTCATAAGAGAAATATGAAGCAGGATAGCTGCTCATAACACAATGTTCAGACTAAAAGGACGAATGATATGTAAGGAATGAGAAGCACTTAAGAATCTCTCACTCAGCTTAACAGAGGGAAGGATGATCTCTATCTAGGGGCAATGAAGAATCCCTGGATATCATGTGTGATGAGGTTAGGGCAAACATGAGCCATATGGAATTCATATTTATGCCTAAACAAATGAAAACATAGAAAAACAACAAAAATTGAGCATAGAGTGTAATTAAACAAATTCTAAGCTAATCTTCTTCTCTGATGTTTATATGATAACTTATGAATGCAAAACAGAGGTAAGAAGCACTTATTGAGTTATACAATAGCACAAGAATTCCATAATCACTCTTCAACCGTTAAACACAGTGAACAATCCATTCTCCAAAGCTCACAAGCAGTATTTGATTATAGAAACTATCAGGTATTACAGTGCGAGTCTCTCCTGGAGCAAAATCAGCTAAGGATAGCTTGTCAACCAACAAGCCCTTAATAGAGTCTTCAGGGTTGTTTTTATAGTGCAAAAATCTCAAAATATTTATTACAACCGACCTAAAACAGGTCTACGAAACAACTTTCTAAACCTAAATGTTGTTGGAATCAAATTCAAGTAAGTCCTTTGGGCTGTGCCAGAGGCAGATGAATCAAGTTGAGTTGATGAGGTGTCCTGTGTGGCTTGGTGCAGTGGTTCTGTCATAAGTGTGCATTGAGTTCTGGTCCACTGATCTTCTGTGAGTTTAATGTGCAGTCATTTGTGCTGGTGAGCCTTCAATGCATCTTCAGTTTCTTCCTGTCTTTCAGAGCTTTCCTTTTAATGTTGGATTTTCCTCGAGCCCTGAGAAAATATCCTCTGATACACTGTGCCGCTACATTGATGGTCTTCGCCGCTTCCTGATACTCTTTGACGTGCTTTCTGTCTGCATATTTAATCTGATACTCTTTAATCTCTGTTCCTGGTCTCTCTTTGTCTTCAAATATGTTTAGATTTGGAAAAATCGGGAAATTTCGAGCTTTTTCGGTCCAAAAAGGGCCAAGGAATCAAAAGATTCTGTAAAGATTCCCCAATATGGCCCATTTCCTGTATCGATGCATGATTAGCACGAACTACCTCCATTTCTTATTCCGGAGGTCCGAAGCTTGACTTTCGTGCTTGCGCGTTTTTTCCTTTCTTTTGGCTGCTCACGTCGACATAACGTCAGCTGTACGGCGGATGACGTCAGCGAGGTGACATGGCAGGGTGATGTGGCAATGATCTGGTCGGTGAGGTGACTCATATGTTACTGCAATGCGATATACTTCTTTCAATGCGTTTGCAATATCGCATCGGCAGAGAACGAGAAGGTATTTATTTTGGAAACGCGATGCTTGCGACTGCCGATCGCCGATATGGCGCTCGCACATCGGGCAAGAAGGAAAGGGACACACCTATGTGGTATAAAATATTGCGATATGCCGATCGTGAGCTCGCATCGGCGGAGCATCCATCAGGAAGAAACAATGGTGAGCCATAATACCCTTGCGACCTCTGATTGCGATAATTGCGTTGGACAGGGTTCACAAGGATCAGAAGAATGTTAAGGCAATCAGCAAGGGTTATTGTAATCGGAAGGAGTGAGTGTGTGATTTTGAAGAGTATTTGAGGCCTCGGAAGGAGTCTGATAACTTAGAAAGGAATTTGATGCTTTGGAAGGAGTCCATTGCATTAGAAGATGGTTTGAAGGGGGGAGCATGAGGGTTCTTGCCAAGTTTCAGATAAACTGAGCAATTCCTGGGGGTATTTATGGTTATTTTCAACCAGGGGGAGGGGATATTTACATAAGGGGATTATCTCCATAGTTTTAGTAGGGGGATGGGAAAAATATAGGGAGTTAAATAATAATGTTAGTAGTTAATATGGAGATGACAAGAAAGCGCTAAGTTTCAGAGATCTTAGGCTTCAAAGGGGAGATAAAACCTTATAGAGAAAGTGTGGATCCTCCTTGAGTGAAGCAGATCTTCACCCAGGCTAATGATATGGAGAATGATGAAACAAAGAGACATCAAGCAGATCTTGACCTCTTTTTGGGGAAATTAGTTAATGATTCGTGGAAGAGGAAGAAAGGGAAGTTAGTTATGTCTGATTTGAGCTCCTCCATATGAAATTTCCTGATGATTGTGACCTGAGTAAAGATGATACTTTAAAAACATGGAAATGAACAGAAATCAAGATTCTGCAACCTCAAAACTACCTACCCAGCCTACTTACCTGACAATTTTTCTTCTTTTGTTTTGGGTGCACTTAGGTTTGCAGACCCAGCATTTCAATTTTTTCTTTTTATGCCTTCCTATCTACAAACTACCCTTATTTCTACCAAGGGCCCAGATTAAGCAGTTGGGATCCTTTGTTTCTCTGCCTATCTAAGAATCTACCAAGATTAAGTTGTTTGGACAGATTTTCATTCTCTATCTTCTAAAACAGGAAATTGAAACCCAGGGAGACCAAGATTAATTTGTTTGGACCTCCATTTAGCTGCGAATTGTACAAAACTGGAATGACTCTTCAAAATTGGAGTATAGTGGATGAACTTTGAGTAGCCTTCTTTCCTTGGTGATTGTTTAGAAAATATGGAGCATTGCAGCATGCAAAGTATGACATATTTGGCCTGTAAAAATGTCAATCATGAAATATGAGTAACCTGCTACAGCAGGAGGCTAACAGGTTGCTTGTCCTTCTTCTGTGTCTAGGGAGCATAATGCTTCCTAGGCCACTCATGCACTAGCACCGACCTCTTCATCTTGTCTTTCTTCAGCATTTGGGTCTCTTTCACAGGTGTAGGCTTCGGCCTAGGCGACCTCAGCGCCATAGGCACATGAGCCAGAGCCTCCATGCTCACAACCTCTAAAGAAGCTCCTTCGGAGGCGAACGTTCCTCTAGTACGTTTAGTCTCAGTAGGGCCTGGTCCTGACATGGTGTCATAAATGAATTTCTGGGTTAACTTGGTCAAATGATCAAATGTAGGGCTTATGACCAAATATTCAAAGAGCTTACGATTCATAAGTGACTGTCAGCACAACTCAAAAACTCTAAGGGTGCAAAGTGTTCTCTACTAGACTGACACACATATTTTATAGGATAATTTGAATTGAAATCTGATCGTTCCCCCCAAAATCCATCCATTAATGTTGATTTGGCAGTAGATCTCCAAAGATTTCAGCCTTAAATGTCACCCACCTGCTCCTCTTAACCATCTTCAGGCTATCAAATCATGAACAATGACTCTAATGGTCACTTTTTGGTTGTGTTGCATGGCATCTCCCTCCATAGCACAACTCCCTTCATGTGGATTCTAGTACTGTCACACCACCATTTTTCCCGGAGCCCCCATGTTGCGTAGTTCCTTAAGCGTGCAGTGTAGTTTATTGTCCCGCGCTTCCTTACAGTTGCCTGGAGTGCTAAGACTATCTGGCCGTCATATAGTCATTGAGTCAGATCGCCTACAAATGGCTTCAATCGGCTTCCATTAATCCTTTTTGGAAAAGGGTCTCCATTGAGATTTGCAAGCTAAACTATGCCTCCATCTATAATTTCTTTGATGACACATGGCCCAAGCCAATGCGTTTGAAACTTTCCTAGAAACTTAGCGAACTTACTATCATATAATAAGACCAAGTCATTTACCTTAAACATGCACAGCTTGATGTGTTGATTGTGCCATGCTTTTTCACGCTCCTTATAGACTTGTTGATCGAATCCAACCAAGAATTTGTATTCTTCGAGCTCCATTAGCTGCGTGAGTCATTTCTACAAGGCTCGATGGTCCGTCATTCCCCTGAAAGCTATTATGCAGAGACTAGGCACAATATATTCCACAGGCATCACAACTTCTATGATATAGACCAACCGGAAAGTTGTTTGACCGATTAGCCTTTTGCAAGTAGTCCTATATGCCCACTGCACTGGAGGTTCGCGCACATCCAAATAATTCCACTACGCGTTGCAAATTTTTGTCAGTGCATTGTCCAAGATGTTATTGAAGGCCTCAACAATTCAATTAGCCTAAGGATTATATGGTGTACTCTTCTTATGATACACCTGGAACTCTTATGTCAGTGCATTGATCGTTTCATTGAGGCAGTGCATATTGCGATCACTCTTCAACACTTTTGGACATCTAAACTTGGTTAACAAATACTAAAACAAGAATTTAGTTATTGTGGCTCTTATACAATCCTTCATAGGCTGTGCCTCTGCCCATCTGGTTAGGTATTTTGTCACAGTGATGATATAGTGTGTACCTGTTTTCTTGCCTGGGGGCTGAATCAGTCATACAAAGTCAATTTCCCATTTCTCAAATGGTTGTAATGATACCTGAGGATTTAATGGTAGCTCATCCCTCCGTGATGGTCTGCCTATTCTCTAACATGCATTGCATGCCCTACAATATGCTTTAGAATCTTTATGTAATGTAGGCCACCACAAACCCACACACAAAATCTTTTGCGCTATTGTTTTTCCTGCATAATGTCCTCCCACAGCTCCTCCATGAGATTCAACGAGGAGGCTTTTTCATTCAAAATAGGACACATACTGTCAGAGTATCTCGTCTGATCCCATCTTATACAAATGTCCTACAATTACCGAGAAATCGGTTGTGCGCACTACTATATCTTTCTTCTGTTGGTTGGTGTATCCTTCTTGAGCTATCCCTATGGTGAAAAATTGGATAATGTCTCTAAAGTAGTTATCTTCTAGGTGCATCGCGAACAATTGCACGTCGAGCAACCCTTCCTCCAAATTAGTAGGCTCCTCCCCTATTCCAATTCGCGACAAATGGTTAGGTCCTGTATTCAACCTTCCTAGCTTCGCAATTACCTCAAAGTCATATTATTGAAATAGTAATAGCCATCTACATATTCCCCCCCGCCCCCCCCACTCCCCCAACACAAGCTTATTGACTAGATACTTCAAGGCAGAATGGTCTGTGTACACCTAAATGTCCAGCCAATATAGTGTCTAAAATTTTGGAGTGTGTACACCCTAGCCAATCCTTCATGCTCTATTGTTGAGAAATTCTTCTCAACCTTTGACAACTTTCTACTTGCAAATCCTGTAGGATGATCCATCTCTCCTTCACCATCTTGTGTCAGAACAACTCTCAAAGCAATACAAGAGGTATCAACATGCACATGGAATTCCTTCTTCCAATCCAGGAAGACCGAGATCAGCTAGGTGATCATTTTTTCTTTCAATACATCCATACTATGCTGACATTCTTCATCCCATCATAATGCAACATCCTTCTTTAATAGCTTCTTCATAGGCATGGTAATATAGGCATAAGCCTTGATGAACTTTCGATAATATCCAGTATGGCCCAGCGTTGCGCGTAGCTATTTGACATTCCTTGGGGCCTCTAAATTGGCTATTACCACAATCTTGGCAGGGTTCACTATTATTCTTTGCTTGCACACCACATGACCCAGCAAAATTCCAAAGGTGACATAGAATAAGCACTTCTTCAAGTTCAACGTGATCTGATATCTTCAACATGTATCCAATACAAAGGGTAGACTAGCTACATAGCGCTTTACTAACCAAAACATTGTCCAATCATCAAAATAAACCTCTAAGAAATTGTGAATAAACTCCTTGAACGTCGCAATGACTACACAAGACAATATTGTCAGCGTATTCTTGAGTCTAAACTACATCACCATATACTGGAAACAACCCCATTCTGTTGCGAAGGTTGTTTTGCTCATATCCTCTGGCACGATCTTAATCTGATGGTATCCAAAGAACCCATCAATGAATGAGTAGGCCTCCTGTCCTCCAACATTATCTAGTACCTGATTAGTAAATGGTTTTGGAAAAGGATCATGGACATAAGCATCATTAAGCTTCCTAAGATCTACACAAATCCATATTTCTCCCTTTTGTTTCTTTTCTTGGTGATCGGAATGGAAAATGGCATCAACCCATGGTACTCATCCACCCATATTATTCATTGACCCATGGAATTTACCCATGGTATTGTAAATGGCATCCGCCCATGGTATTCATTCACCCATGGAATTGACCCGTGGTACTGTAACTGAAAAATACTATAACTAACAAGTCACATTTTGTAAAAGGACAAATGGTCCGCCACAATGTAGCCTTTACAATTCAGAGGCATGTAGCCACACATCTCTTCTCAGAGATAAGCTACCATCGCCCTAGCTGGTTTATTCCCATTTCTGTTTGTAAGCATATTTCAGTATTTTCCATTAATGAAATGAAGTATTATTTCTGCTGCATCTTTGTGTATATGGTTATCTCTGTAATTTGTTGCGTTCCTATTTAAATCCAGATCAGTGGGTTTTAATAAAAAGTTTCTTTGTGGTTTTTTTTATTGGGCATTCTCCTATTTTTCTTCTGGCAATTCAAGTTTTCAGATCTTGGAGGCCTTTCCCCCAAGATCCATTGCAAGTTTTCGAATCTTGGGAGTGTCTCTGCCCAAGATCCATTACAATCTTTTAGATCTTGGGGGCCTCCCCACAAGATCCAGATCAATGGTATCAGAGCAGGTTATGATTCCATGGGAATGAGGGTTTGATGCATATTTCAGTTTCAAATTTTGAAGCAATATTCAACAAACTTCAGGCATGTGCTACGACCTCCACAGATCACTTTCTTGGGTCAAGTAGGAAGAATTTTTCTTTTTTAATTTTTTTGCAAGAATTTTTTTTTGGGTGGCGACTTTGCAGATCAGATCTGAAACATTTGGTACAAAATTTACAAAAACAAATACTAGATCTGGATTTATCTCGAAAAATCACCCAATTTAAAAAAAAAATGGGTCGAATCAGAGTTTGGATGTGGGAGATATCGCTGATTTAAAATCAGCTATTTTATTAGAATTTTTGTGACGACAAAACTATTGCAGCGCAAATCTGAGATCTCAGAGTGTCTAGATAAGGAATTCCATCATATGGGAAGATGCAAAATGGTCCTTTTGCTTCCAAAAATAGGTTATAATAAATATTCTAATTTATATTGACTGAGTTATGCCCATTTTAATTCTGGAGTAGCATTTGGAGTGGGTTCCCATTGCAGACGTAGCCTCCCACCCCACTTCAGTGGGCACCTGCTTCACATTCATCAGTTTCAACATAGCAAGCATTCAGCTTGGGTTATTTGGAGATGTGCCCTCCCACCCCAGGCTATGTAGGCACCTGCTACTTTATCAGCAACCAACATCATGGTTATGCGTCAATCACATAAAATCCTTGTCATCGAAGTCCATTTGCTAGGCCGTGCACTATCAGAATCACAGTTGGTCACAAGCATTACAGGGTATCTCTATCCTCGGATATTTTTTTATCAAGGTTTTGGGTTAACCACACAATACCCTTATCTTCAGTGGCTCTTCTTCAACAAAGGCTTCGCAGGAGGGAACTTTACGCAATGGGGACCATTGCTTCTTAAGGAGGGAGGAATGGTCTGAATGGAAAATAGCATCAACCCATGGTACTCATCCACCCATATTATTCATCGACCCATGGAATTTACCCATGGTATTGTAAATCAACCCATGGTATTCATTCACCCATGGAATTGACCCGTGGTATTGTAACTGAAAAATACTATAAGCAACAATTCACATTTTGTAAAAGGACAGATGGTCCACCACAATGTAGCCTCTACAGTTCAGAGGCATGTAGCCACACATCTCTTCTCAGAGATAAGCTACCATCACCCTAGCTGGTTTATTTCCAATTCTGGTTGTAAGCATATTTCAGTATTTTCCATTAATGAAATGAAGTATTATTTCTGCTGCATCTTTGTGTATATGGTTATCTCTATAATTTGTTGCGTTCCTATTTAAATCTAGATCAATGGGTTTTAATAAAAAGTTTCTTTTTGGTTTTGTTTATTGTGCATTCTCCCATTTTTCTTCTAGCAATTCAAGTTTTCAGATCTTGGGGGCCTTTCCCCCAAGATCCATTGCAAGTTTTCAGATCTTGGGGGTCTCTCTACCCAAGATCCATTTCAATATTTTAGATCTTGGGGGCCTCCCCCCAAGATTCGGATCACTTAGACAAACATTGGGCTCACCCAATCAGATTCCTCTACTGGTTCGATAATTCCCGACTCAAGCACACTGTCCAATTCCAAGCGGAATTTTTCCTTGTATTTGGGGTTAAGACGATATGGCCTCTGCTTAATAGGCTTCGCATCCAGCTTTAGTGTAATATTGATCACGCCCAAGTCACCTATGATGCCTTTTAGGTCCGAAAATTTTGTAGGAAACAAATCCTCATATTCGTGGAGAAACTCGAAAACTTTATCTATCGTGCCATCATCCTAGTAATCCTCTATCTTTACAAATTTTGGTTATGCTTCAATACCAATGTTCACTTTCCTAGTCTTCAATGGCGCGGTGATGTCCGGGTTCTCTATCTGCCAACCTTGGACCTCATGGTGGCTTTCTGCTTCTGGAATATTGATATTTCTTGGATCCTCATCCTACCCTTCAGTAGTTATATTATAGCATTTCAGCGCATGGCGCAACTGGGTGCTCTAATCTACTTGAACCAATTCCAAAGGATCTTGTGGAATTCTGAAGGTTGTTGCCTTAACCTCCTATAGGGCTTCATCAATGTTTTCAAACCCATCTTCAAAATTGAAGGTCATTAAAAATCCTTCCCTTAATATATCCCACTATGTGATGCCATGGCAGAGCTTTGTTTCCAGGTACCAATTCATAGGGATTATATCCAGAGTGTGATAGAAAATGCACCAACTCGGGCTGCGACTCCATTCCATAAACTTTAGTCCATTTTTCTAAATGGTCATGTGGATCATTCCTCCCATCATATTTCTCAATTAGTCGAACTTTTGGGGGACCAAATTGCAACATCATCATTCTCCTATAATCGTGCCATTCATCAAAGTTGTCTTTGTGTGTGTTAGTGTCAGTATCTTCATCCCTCCGCCAGTGATTAAAATATTTTGTTGCATTGCATGTTAGGTGTCTCACTTAGTCAGCTTCATTCCATTAGGATCATGGATCATCTGAAGGTAGTGGCTTATTGTACATTTTCTCTCATGTCCTTTACCTGCTGGCCCATTTTCATTCATCTAGATCATCTGCAGTTAATTCTTGTCTTTAAATCTGCAAATGTCATTTTTAGGGTTATTAGTCTCATTAAGTCTAGGGTTTCATCAAAAAGGTCTTCAAAATTCTCAATAACAGTCAGCAGGTGCATGATGAGGTCAAATAAAGTTCTAGTAACCATAATTTTTATCATCACATACTCAGTGATTTTTTTTCCTCAAAATAGGGTTTTGAGAAAAAACATAGTATTTTATGTTTTTATGTATAAATTTGATGTAATTTTAGTTTTTTCATACGTAATAGCTTTAGTGGTAACCATGGTCACCTTACCAAGCTTTAGCATCTCCATCACCTGCAAGGCAAACAAAAATTAAAATCATTCAATTCATCAAAGGCAAAAATAAAGCAAACTGCCCAAAAATAGAGTTTGAAAAGCAAGTCAAATGAAAACATTACAAAAGTGGATTTTTATGAGTGAAAAATTAAAATATTTTTTATATAAGCCATTTTTTATGTTCAAAGATCTCATTTGCATCTAAATGAGAAAGACTAAGCAAGAGCAAGGTCGTGTTGGAGAAGAGCAAAATCGCAGCAATTTTGGCAAGTTTCAGGGGTGCGGTACATTGAGTCGTGGGCATGGCGCATTGGGTCCTACTGATGTGAAGGTCCACCTATCTCATGAAAAGCTTCTGGAGGTACTTGAGGACCTGTGAAGACCTCATGTGAAATGAAATCCTCCCATGAGATGTTCTGTAAACCAAGCTGACGCAAGACCACAATTTTAATTAGTGCAAAATGATATATACTATTATACTGTTGCTGAGGAGACTTCCTGTGCACTAAGGTGGTCATATTCTCAATGTTTCGGCAAATAAAATAAGGGAGATTCATCATTCTCACCCTAGTAAAGTGCATCAACAAGAGGTAGATTTAGGCTCTAACAGTGTGTACCCTACCATTGTGGGGGCATAGCGTGCAACACCAAATCCAGCACTTGAAAGCGATGATCCTCACGTAAGTCTCTTTCAAAGGAATCCAAAAACATATCTACATCAATTAAACCATCATAATAAGGTAAATTTCATACCTTTGATGACACACAACATAGTGATGAGGTCATCATGTTGCAACACAGCGTAGATACTTCATGCAACCTATTCTACCAATGCTCTAATTCTTCATTTGAGTCTAAGGTACAAGAGCTTTCACGGTCACATGCAATCCATCCATTAGCTTTTAAATTAATTCAATCTTGGTCTCACGTTGTAATTTTATAGATTTGATCCAAATCGTCATCATTGTCCTCATAATCGCAAACTAGTTCAGTATAGCGTGGTCCTTCTGCAGGTCTAATCGTACTACAACGCGGAGTGATTTCCTTTCAAACAACATTGTCTTCTTCTTCAAATTGATTACCCTATTCATATCAATAGCCGAATCAATTCCAAGGACCACAGGGTATGGCTTGTTGTGTAGATCATCTTATGGATTCATTTTATTAGGTTACTTGTTGATCGACGTTTCGAACCATCAACAATGGTTCATCTTCACGATGTGAAAGAATTAGTGGAAAACTGGTCTTATTATTCAATTTAATAAATAGATGTAAGAGATGCATTACCGACAGATATTAGGGATTATTAATCTATTAATTCATTATTGAATTTTTAATCTATAATTTTAATTATATTCTTATTTTAATTGTTTAATTATATATTTTTGTTGTTTTTAATTATGTTTTAGCTATTAAAAGGTTTTGAAATTTATATGATTCATAAACAGTTAATTGAATTTTCATTTTATTAATTTGTTATTGAATTGTGGTTAGTAATAATAGTTGTAATTACAAATAATTATTGTTAATTTATTATTGATTTATTATTAGATTAATTTATTATTGAGTTAATAATAATTATAAATATGATTGTTGTTAATTTAATCGAATTGTAATTTAATAGGCTAAATTATAATTCAATATTAAATTAACAACCCTATTAAATTATAATTCGATATTAAATTAAAAAACAATCATATTTATAATTATTATTAACTCAATAATATAATTAATTTAATAATAAATCAATAATAATAATAAATTAACAATAATTACTTGTAAATACAATTATTATTACTAACCACAATTCAAATACAAATTAATAAATGAAAATTCCAATAACTGTTTATGATCATATAAATTTCAAAACCTTTTAATAACTAAAACGTAATTAAAAACAACAAAAATATATAATTAAACAATTAAAATAAGAATATAATTAAAATTACAGATTAAAAATTCAATAATGAATTAATAGATTAATAATCCCTAATATCTGTCAGCAATGCATCTCTTACATCTATTTATTAAATTGAATATAAGACCAGTTTTCCACTAATTCTTTCACATCCTGAAGATGAACCATTGTTGATGGTTCAAAACATCGATCAATAAGTAACCTAATGTGATGAATCCGAAAGATGATCTACACACCTATAAAGATCATAGGAGCCTAAGAGATAGTATGGTTTGTTGTCATCAACAATTTCCAATCACTTCAAAATCAACCAGCGTGCTTGGACCTTCTATATCTATGGTAACTCCATGTAGATGTCCCATAGGGATAATCTTCTGCTGGTTCACCATCCTCAACTGAATTAGAGACCACTTTAGTGCAAGTCTCTCCATTCTCTCCCATGTCTATTTAGGAAAAATGTTTGCATCAGATCCCAGATCCAAAATAGCCTGGTCCATCTCATAGTCTCCTATTTTCACAGTGAGCCTCATCTCGTGCCCTGTTCTTGTCTTATGTTTGCCAATCCTTCTAACTACGGGGTGTCCTTCAGGAGCATTTTCCTTACCAGCTCACTTACTTATCAACTCTTGTAGCCCTTTGACAACCTTTCTATCATGTAGTAGTTTCATACAAGTTTCCAAGAAGGTGGTAAGCAGATAGGGGTCAACCTTTGTAGGCACGTCGATTTTTGGCAGTTTGTCCTAACTTCCTAATGTAGAGGCCTCAACAAAGCTTTTCTCCACTTCCATAAATGTTTCCTTCGCGCGCTTCAAATCAAACCTAATCTCCTTTTCTGGGGCCTTGTGGGCCCACCCATCCTCTTCAGGTCATTTTCCTTTACGTCACCAGTTGTGATCCCGCTTCTCAGCACGATATTCACATTTGGATCCTCTTTGCAGGGCTTAGCCCACGTCATCTGTAAGTTATGGGTAGGAAACTGATGTTGTGCCTTCTTCTCCTACATCTTAGCTATCAACATAGGGCATTCTTCTATTGTGTGGTCAAATTGAGTGCAGTATTGACATGACGGGCATGTCTAACTTGTACACTCCCATGCATAGTGCCTTATTGTTCCACAATTATAGAAAATGACTTGTCCATGACCTCTACTAGGTCCCCCTCCCCCTTGGCCTTTTCCATGCCCCTTATATCCTCCGCGCACTCCTCCAGTGCCTTGATTCAAAGTCCGAGTTTCTACTTGCATTCAATACGTAAGCATCCTTTCCATCACCAATTCATAGCTATGACAGTGACACTCATTGTGGCCCACCGATTTGCAGAAATTGTAGAACAATTGTTGTGGTGTTTGCACAAAATTTTGCAGCAAATGACAATTATCTATTACATTTTTTCTAGCCACCTAAAAAATAGCGCATGATAGCATGAGTCCCACACTTGGTCCTGCTAGATCTTCCTGCCTCAGGGGCATTGGTCTCCCCCTTGTGATTAAATTTTTGAAGACAATGAAGTGATCTTTATCATGCCCCTCACTCTTACACTTGAGGCACCACACTTTCTTACGCACCTCTAACCTAGCCTCCTTTTCTTTCTTCAGTCTTTGCAATTCCAAGCAGAGGTTCTGCAACTGTGAGTGAATTTGTTGGACTCCCAAATACGTGTCCTGAATAGGCATTTCATGCAATATCATCATGATTTCCAGAGCTTCTACCTGAGTTCCTACCTTTTGCTGGGATAAAGCAATACTTAGGTGGGGCGAGAGCGAGCTGTAAACCACTCGCAGTGTTGACTATCTGTGAGATGCATATTATCTTCATAGATCACGCACTTCAATATTTGATCTAACTCCTAGGGCATTTCATTGAACCTCATCATGATCTCCTTAATTCTATTTACTGATTGCAAGTCAGAATTAGGGTTATTGAATTCTTTATTCAAAGCAGCATGTGTGTTTGCTAATGACGCTGACAGATTATTGATGTCGTATTTAATGTACCATGTCAGTGTGCGATCTTGCAGAGCGGTAACCAACTGCGCCTTCTTTATATTATCATCCATAATATGTTGTGTTGTCCACATAGCCTTCGCAACAAACCAAAACTGATATGAATCCTCACTTCCTAAGCACTTAAAAACTGGAAACTTCATTATATTCGACATGTTGGACGGCAGTGGGGGTGGTGGCGGTGTGGGCGAAGGTGTATGTGTTATAGACATTTTTGGGCACTTCAACCCCAATCATAAATGTCCATAAACTGAGGGCTCCTAAGTCCATAAAAGTGTTGCTTCACTGCCTAAAGGAACAAGGTCAACTGATTACATCATCTCCTAGAAGTTTTCCACTGAAAACTGCTCATAAATGGTCAAAACTGGGCATACTGAAAGCTCAATGCAGAGGGTGGGATGCATGTCACCTTCCCAATGCATAGGGTGTGATGCATACTAATTTTCTCCTTTATAGGGTGTGATGGTCGGGAATGGACAAATGGCAGGGACAAAAATGCGAGGTGGAAGATCATGGAATCTTCTAGAAGCTTCCCCTCTAACACTGCCACGCCATTTTCGACCAGGGATGAGTAAGAGAACATCATTCTCCAAGTGGAAGCAGGAACAATCAGAGAGAAGACACTAATCAAGATCCCAAAAGATGACTCACCTCTCTGTAATCATCTATATATGGATCCCTCATCACAGAGATCCAGAGGCTGGAAATTTTGTAATCTATAGAGAAGTGCTGTCAGTATTCTTGTGTACATTCACAGTGTTGGGTGATTTTGCTTTTCTTGAGGTGAAAGAAGGGCTTCTTAGCTGGAGGATGATGATGGGTTAGAGCTGCTCATGGTTGTAATCCTCTTGCTACTTTTATCTGAATAAAGCTATTCTTGTTTCCTTTCATATCCTGGTGTACTTGTTTATATATGATTGTATATGGTTAATGTACATATGATTCTACATTATTTGTGAATTTAAATCCTTGTTTCTTGCATAATAGTATATTGCTGTGATTCTACAGGTCCTTTTGAAACTGAGCAGACAAAGAGTAGGCAACAAAACTCTATCAAGAAGGAGAGGGAATCGAGCGCAAGACTCGGGTTGGCCCTCTTGGTTCTCCTCTCATATATTTTCATAAAAGGAATCAACAGTAGACTTTGATTGTTTGTTTCTAAGATAGCCACACATCTTAGTGGGAATAGCAGCATCCGTGTGGACACTATTCCCATATAACAGGGGGGGGCAGAGAGAAACTGAGAGGAGGAGATGGGTTGCCAGCTATAGCTTTGGGTTGGGAGGGGGAGCAAGGGGATGGAGGATCTTCATCCAGGATTTCAAAGGGATTGGGGGATGGATCAACCGAAGGGGTCGAGTTTATGGGGGGGTTAGAGGTTGCAGCACTATTTCCATGAGATTGGGTGGAGTTCTGGGCAGCTTGTTTATTACTACGTTTCTTCCTTTTCACTTGTTCCCAAGTGTTTTCTTGGGCTTCTACATTCTCAACCATCTCCACATCCTTTAGTTTGCTACACGTATTTGCAAAATGACCATATTTATGACATAACATGCATTTGAAAGGAATTTGCTCGTAGTCTAGTTGTTGGATGTGCATACATTGATCCACCTTGACTTTTATTACCTTCGGTAGCCCTTTTCCCAAATCTACTTCCACACAGATTTTGGCGCAGGCGTGCATGTTGTCTTTTGGTTCACATCTATCGATATACTTACCCACTGCATTCCCTATAGCTTTGGCCGCCTCATCGCCCCAACAATGTAGAGAGAGATGCAGCAACCTGACCCAGACCGGCACAATGTTTCGAATGTCCATCTCGGGGTCAAAGTCTGGAGACCATCTATTCAAATACAAGCCTCTTGAGTCCATGAAGTATGGTCCATTCCTAAATATCAGGTTCTTGTCTTCTTTGGATTCGAATAAAAATGTATAGTATCCCCCTCCACAAAACCTAATAACGATTTTCCCTTGTATGTTGGTGCTCCAGTTTCTCTCCACCCATTTTTGGACTGCTCTCGGGAGGGCCACAGCCCTGTAAACTGCCCAACCAATCCCCGTTCAGCCAAAGAAATGGCTGCTTTTTGAGGGAAAGTTGGAGGTAAGGATATCTCATGTTTGTCAGCTAGCTTTTTGACAAATTTGCTTGAAGATGGCCTGGCTTTTGGAGCTCCACAATCTACTATTAGAGAGGCAAAAGCTTCTTCTTGATTGATGTCTTCATTCCAAGAAGGGGAGCCATCCCCAGTCAGAAGAGATATGGAGCAATGGGAAGCTTAATAGTTGGAGGCTGCCAAGCGCAATGGAAGAGAGTAGAGGGTAACCCAATAAGGACGGGCCAGTAGGAATGAGCTAGTAGAAGGGAGGGGAGCCCAGCAGCAGTAGACTGCCAGGCAGGGCTGCTACACGAGGTAGGGCGAAAGATTGTGGCTAGGGCACAGTATAAAACAAATATTTTAATTATTACTACTGTTTTAAATATTAAGACTTATTTTCTCAATATTATATTATTGTGAGGTTCACCAATTAGTATTATTTTCTCAAATTTTATATTGTAATGAATTTTATAAAATGATCTAGATCTATTTAATTTCTAGATTTTTATCAAATCTCTCAATGTACAAACCTCTTTTTAAATGTAAAACTCAAAAAAAAATTACAATCCAAGAAATTTGATCCCTCTAAACATTCAATAAATCCAAAAATTAAATAAATTTAAAATAATTAATATCAAAATATATAATTTTAATTATGTAATTACCTCGTATATTTTACAGCGTTATATATTAACTCTAAGAAATGTCCACAACCCTCGTTGTGACATAAATATCAACTTACTATATTTGTTGGCATTTTTCTTGTATTAAAAAAGTATAAGTATGTTGTTTTAGTTAGGCAACGGATACATTGTATTTATTTACATATAAATTCTAATAAATGTACATCACCCTTTGCGGTCATTAAATAGACGTTCAACAGCTACATGGTTAAAGTGAAGAGAATAACTATTAGATTGCGTTGAAAGTGTGAAACGGTTTTCGAATATTATGTCTCAAGATCAAAGAATTGATTTTCTCCTTTGTTTGTTAAATATCTATTCCATTACACATGGTGAATGGTTTGATGAGCACATAAAATTATTTTCCTCCGTCATATAACTAACAAGCGTTCCAAAGAATGAAATTCGTGATAGAAACAGGCATTTCATAAGATGACAAAGCGACGTCGATATCAAACATGGTTGCGGGACAAATTCTGGAAACATAAAAGAAAGGATTCAAGTAAAGCCTATCACAACAGAAAGTCACAGCTATATAAACAATCCAGAAATACAACGTAATATAGAGTAAAATAGGAAGGAAAGGTGCCTTAAAAAATAATAGAGAGCTGAAAGAATAACACATAAATCAAATTCTTCTGGTATTAATCGTACACTTATTGTATTATGGAGCATATAACATATATATTATATATAATTGTAAATTATTAATTTGTAGATGTAGATAATTATTTTTTAGATGACAAAATTACAAGAAGGTGGATCTATGATTCATAGACAGTTTATATATAGGGAACATTAATTTCTAGATTGACACCTTGTAACTCACAATGACATATGAATGCATTACTTCCAATATATAAACTAAACAGAAATACAACATGATATAAAGAAAGCTAGTATACAATTTCATCGTTGGATGGCCAAAAGAGAGAAAGATTGGCTTCACATCACCAAATCATGAAAAAAAACAAATGAAAACAGCATTGTGGCCATCAGAGAAGCTCTTTGTTGATCTAGTGACATTTTTCTATATATAAAAATATATGATACATTGAACCATAGTTACCAAATTCGTCTGTACCGACGAAAAAAATTCGTTAATTCGCGAGTTCGGTTCGGTACGGTGATAAATTCGGGAAATTCTAATTCGGTTTGTCTCCAATATTCAGTTTGCTTCGTCCCTTAATTTAATCTGAAAAATTCGTTAATTCGCGAGTTCGGTTCGGTACGGTGATAAATTCGGGAAATTCTAATTCGGTTTGTCTCCAATATTCAGTTTGCTTCGTCCCTTAATTTAATCTGAAAAATTCGTTAATTCGCGAGTTCGGTTCGGTACGGTGATAAATTCGGGAAATTCTAATTCGGTTTGTCTCCAATATTCAGTTTGCTTCGTCCCTTAATTTAATCTGAAAAATTCGTTAATTCGCGAGTTCGGTTCGGTACGGTGATAAATTCGGGAAATTCTAATTCGGTTTGTCTCCAATATTCAGTTTGCTTCGTCCCTTAATTTAATCTGTTTTGTTACATAATATCCACGACGAC
>APFE031686039.1:37344-65205 GCA_000404065.3 Pinus taeda
ATACTGATTTGCTCCTCTGTAGGGTGAGATGGTCGGGAATGGACAAATGGCAAGGAAAAAATGCGAGGTGGAAGATCATGGAATCTTCCAGAAGCTTCCCTCTAACACTTGCCACTCCATTTTCGACCAGGGATGAGTAAGAGATCATCATTCTCCAAGTGGAAGTAGGAACTATCAGAGAGGACACTAATCAAGACCCCAAAAGATGACTCACCTCCCTATAATCATCTATATATGGATCCCTCATCACAGAGATCCAGAGGCTGGAATTTCGTATCTTATAGAGAAGTGTTGTTGGTATTCTGGTGTACATTCACAGTGTTGGGTGATCTAGCTTTTCTTGAGGTGAAGAGGGGCTTCTTAGCTAGAGGATGATGCTGGGTCAGAGCACATGGTTGTAATCTTCTTGCTACTTTTCATCTGAATAAAGCTATTCTTGTTTCCTTCCATATTCTTGTGTACTTGTTTATATATGCATGTATATGGTTAATACATATTTGATCCTATGTTATTTATGAATTTAGGTCTTTGTTTCTTGCATAGTAGTATGTTGTTGTGATTCAACAGGTCCTTTTGAAGCTGGGCAGACGAATAAGAAGCGGCGAAACTCTATCAAGAAGGAGAGGAAATCAAGTGCAAGACTCAGGTTGGCCCTCTTGGTACTCCTCTAATCTCTTTTCATAAAAGGAAACAATAGTAGACTTTGATTGTTGTTTCTAAGATAGCCACCCATCTTAGTGGGAATAGCAGCATCCAAGTGGACACTATTCCTGTATAACAAAATGGTGAATCCGCTGGGGAGCGACTAGATTACTTGTTAGCTTATCTATCCTTGTTTTTTTTATAAACATATAGACGGAGCCTGAAGTCAAGCCAACTAGCCTTTGAACTGCATTTTTCATACAAATGCAAAGTAGATCAATGTTGCTTCAGTCAATCTCCGTGTTTTGTTTATGAATTTAAAAAATAGATCTACAAGCAATCTAATTGCCCTAAGTGGTGGCACTAGTAACCTCTTAGATCACCCCTGTGTTTTACATACACTAATCTTTTCTTATTCATCCTAAACACCTCAACTAGATTGCAAACTGTGAGTGAAATCTCGTTCAAAGTCTCACGCTGCTACCATCACACCCTACCTTCAAGGCAACCTATATGCATCACACTTCCCGAGTGCAGTAGGTGCGTTGCATACTGAGTTCACTGTGTAACAAGTGCGATGGTCAGGGATGATTAAATTTACCCTCCAATTGTGGATTTGTCTCACTGCTTTCAGTCTTATTCAAGAGTTTTGTTGTCTGTATTCAGTGTACTTCTGTGAAAACCCCCTTCTCTTGCATTATTCCGCCTCCTTAGTGCAAAGAACTATAAATGTTTTTTTATGTATTGTGCGTCGTTTTAGTTCTCTTTTGCAAAAAGTAGCATAGTCTAACTGTCATCTCTAGATCTGAAAGTGCTGTGGTTGTCGTTTTCAGTGTTAGAAAGCAATTCCATTATTTTGGATAGTCGATTATACAATTACTATTGCATAGGATTTGAATTATTAGTTTTAAAGTGTCGAAAAGAAATTTCCATTTCAAAATCGCGAAGTGTCTCTCTTGCTTTCACTTCGTGTTGAAAAAGGATTTTGTTGAGTACTGTCACTTTAAAAGTGATTTAGTTTTTCACATAGCTTTCTTAATGTCATTCACACATTAAGAGAGCTGAAAAACAAATACATGCACGTGCATTTGCATTTTGAATGGTTAGCTTGATTTAGGACTATGCATTTTAGCATGTGCTCTATGAAGAAAAGATTCTTGACTTTCTTCCCTTTAGTAGCTAGGATTTTCATTTCTGAAACAAGATAAAATGTTTGTTTATCATCTTAGACTACATTTTAGGAATTGTATATACATCACGTGCTGAACCTGAAAGGCAAACTATTAAGCAAGATCAACTTAAAATAAATTCAATGAATCTAACAACACTTTGGAACTTAACGCACAACATCTAGAGGTCTAGGCTAGAGATGTATTCCGACGTAATAAAACTTGGTAACTATTGCTTTCAGTATTAGTTGGGTGATTCCTCCACTCTGAGACGGCAAGTGCCAGTACAGAATTGTGCTCCCACGTACCGTCGCATATATATTGGGAGACCACAATAGGCTGCATCCTTTATCCTTAGGAAGTTGTGTCTGCTGCCCTATCGATCATAATGCACCGAACACAGCATTCGAGAAGATTAACTGTTGTACCGTAAAAATTATTCTGCAGTTTTATGATTGGTTTGGTAATCCTCTCTGCCTAGATCTCCAGAGAAGTCCATTTTGCTCCTTTTCAGACTCCTTAAAAGAAAAGGCCCTCTAAGAACTTGTCACTTCAGGCTCAATAAAAATCGAAGGTGACTAGAGTCATCTTTTGTTTTTCTCGACTCTTTAAAATTGAAAAAACAAGTTGTGTCCAAGTGTCTAAATATTATATATAATAATATATAATATTAATATAATTATAATGAAATGAATTGAGACCTTTCGATCCGGGTTAGATAAGCAAATAGTGTGTATATCCTGAAGCACTCCATTATCTAGAAAGTTGGATATCCAACACACATACAAAATCTAATTTATGGAGGCAGAGCTTTACAAGATTGCATGTCTCTGCAGGATTACTATATACAATCTGCGTCCACCATCGTCCTCAACCTGAGATTAAGGGGGGGAGCATGGTCTACAAAAAAACCTTCCAATGCAAGTAAGGGCTTCAGGAGAAATACATCAAAAAACTCAGAAGTCAATAAGAACCAAATTAATGGAGGCCCCTCATTTAAGAATATACTGCAAGGGAAAAGAACAGCAACACAACAAAAAAACTAGGAGGGTTCAGTCTCTAGCCCATACATAGTGTAGCTAATGAACTCAATCCTAGAACTAAATATAGATGATACAAAAGCAGATGTTCATTGTGCCTCTTTCGAATCACAAGCTTTTATTTGTCGATTTAATTGTTTTTGGCCAAAACCTGAGGAACTATTCATTGGATTTTGACCAACTAGTCCCTTGATTATGAAATACAACTTTTCTCTAAATGATTTTTGATGGTAAAACTCCCTTCTACAGAGGCTAGAGAGTATTTTTCAGGAGGGGCCATGATTCTAGGGAATGACGGAACTTTTCATCACTCCTTGGTTCCCAGCTTTCGATGCAAACACCATGATCATCTCTAGAATGTCAGTGTGGAGTGAGTTCCACAATCTCCCTCTTCATTTATGGGATGAGCGCATACTTTAAGGTATTGATAACAACATTGAGAAATATCTAAAGATTGATTCCCAAATATTGGATGAAAGGATCTATACACATGTCCATGTTTGTGTGGATGTAGACCTCAACAAAGGCTTGTCAGACCACATTCAACGGATCCACAAATAGATGAACTAGTCTAAGACTCTTGAATATGAAAACACGGCTTTTAGATGTAGAATCTATAGACAAACAGGGCATCTTCAAAATTAATGCCCGAAATCCAAAAAAGACAACGTTAGAAGGAACAAGAATGAGAAGCGGCGAAAAGGATGGAATTTCCATCCACCCCAACAGGAAGTGGAGGAAGACGAAGCTGAGTAGGAATCCCCACAACCCGGGATCAACCAGACATCACAAGCACCAGAAAAATAGGGGGAGTTTGCTCAGGACCCCAAGGGAGTTTAGGAAAATCAGGTACAAATAGCATCCATGCCAAAAGCTATGGAAACCATTGGTTATAAACATACCCACACTTCAGAAAATTCATATTAGATAAGGACAATGTAGGGTCTGGTCCTAGCAACCAAATTTCACTTCTCTCTTCTATGCCATCCCAGCGTAAGGTGGAAAAAAAGAAAGGGAGAAAAGCATAGGTTTTTCTCCCCTTTTGTATATTAGTTTTCTTTTTATTTCTGTATGTTTGAGCCTCTCATCAGTCATGGACTTGATGTTGTTATGAATCTTTGAGAATGTAACATGTGATTTTATTTTCACTAATAAAATTACTTTTCTTCCTCGTTAAAATATGAAATGAATTGAGTTGTATTTAAAATTAAAGAAAAAAATATTGAAATACATTTAATTTATATTTATGAGTAGGTATTTTTATACATGTATAGATATTAACTTATAATTAATTTGAAATTGTAATACTAAATAAAATGAAATGAATATATAATTTAAAAATGAATATATGAAAACATACAAATTTAATATTTACTGAAAAGTGTGTAATGACATGAAGATTATATAGGAATATGCATTTATTTTCAAAAATTATGAAATGACAATAATAATATTTTATTCAAAAAGTGTAAAATGACATTACTATGAGTACTTTACTTTGTGACTTTAAAAGTTCTTAGAGCACTACCATGGTTAACCATGAACTTTTATTCACCATTGAAAATGTGACAAGTAAGTACCTTTAACTCAAGCAATGCCACCTCAACCATGGGGGGTGATGCCATCTCCTAAAATGTGATTGGTTCTCATAAAGTGGATTTTGATTGTACATTTTCCTTAGGAGGCTCATTTTTTACTTCAAAATTATTCTAATAGGTGGATCCCACAAAGCAAGAGAAGGGCAAAAAACTCACTTGGGCACCTTTTGCTAATTTGATAATTAAACCATTGTTTCTCGGCTTGTTTAGCTGAGTCATAAAGTATTGTTCAGCGCTAGAGATTTCTAAGGGTAAATCTCACTCTTTCTTAGACATAACTTGAGTGCCACCTTAGGAGAGGATTTCCTCAACTCCTTGGAGGCTTTTGGGATAATAATACAACACCAAGGAACTCATTTCCTTCTGCAAGGAAGCTAGGATTAAGGGGGAGTTGATGTTTCCCTACAATCCTCAACAAAATGGAGTGGTTGAGAGAATGAATAGGTCTATTGAAGAATCTATGAAGATGATCAAGATGTTCTAATGTTCTTGAGGGGAGAAGCAGCGAGGAAAATCAACTACATTCTAAATAGAAGTCCTCATTAACTTTTGGAAGACAGGACTCCTGAAGAAGCATTCATCGATAAGAAACCACAAGTTGAGCATCTAATAATCTTTGGTTGTCCATTGTTCATACATGTACCCAAGGATAGGAGAAATAAGTTGAGCCATTTGGAAAGAAGAGGATTTTTTTGGGTACAGTGAGGCATCAAAACCTTATAGGATCTATGTTCCAAGACATCGACGGGTTGAAGTAAGCAAGGACATGAATTTTGTTGAAGGTGTCACTTATTGTAAATCTAGAGAAGAACACATGTACACTGACTACAGGTCCTCCCACCTCCTCAAGTAATCTTGAATATCAAGAAGAAGTGCCAGAAGGACCTTGTGAACCATTAGATCCTGTGGTTATTCTTGGAACTAGAAAAATTCCAACCTATCTAAAATCTGCTTTGAAGGATGCAGAAGAACATGCAATTTCTCAGGGCGTCTTTAGGGGATCAAATATACCTAAGATTTATTCAAGTTATGCAACATTAATGACCGATTTGATTCACTCCAAACCTTCTAACTTCAAGGAAGCAACCACCCAATGAGTGTGGAAGGATGTAATTATTGAAGAATATCAATCTGTTATGAATAATGATGTCTAGGAGATTGTTCTAAGACCTAAAGAAAAGTTTGTGGCAACCTCAAAGTGGTATATAAGAAAAAAAATGAAATTGATGGGAGAATTGAGAAATACAAGGAAAGATTTATGGCTAAAGGATTCTCCCATAAAGATGGAGAAGATTATGATCATATCTTTTCATTGTTTGTCATGTACACCATAATTAGATCTCTTGTTTTTCTTGATTCATTTATGGGATGGAAGTTACATCAAATGGATGTAAAGACCCATTTTCTCAATGGTTTCAGTAAGAAAGAGATGTACATTTTTTGAGGTTCATGGGAGAAAATTTAATGTGTATATTAAAGAATTCCTTGAATGGACTCATGCAAGCTCCTAGAGCTTGGTATTCTAGAATCGATGGATATCTGACAAGACTTGGCTTCTCTAAGAGTGTTGCAGATCTAAACCTTTATATCAAGGTTACAAAGGGTCATCCCATAATGCTTCTACTATATATTGATGATTTGTTCCTGACAAGTGTAGAGCATCTTATTATTCAATGTAAGAAGGTGTTGGTCTTTGAATTTGACATAAAGGATCTTGACTTGATGTATTACTATTTGGGAATAGAAATCTCGCAGAAACCCAGTTAAATCCTTCTTAGGTAAGGAAAGTATGTAATCAATATCCTTCATAAGTTTGCAATCATGGAATGCAAGTCTATGGAAACTCCTATGGTGATAAATCTGAGAATGCTAAGGGATTTTGAGTCCAATCTATTGGAAAATTGAGAGGCTTTAAGATTACAATAATTTTTCCTTACTTTGATAACTACTTCTGAAATATGTTGGATTTTTTTATTTTATTTTTTCTTCATCAAACAATTATCAGAATGTAAACATGAAGGTCACAAGAAACAAAGAATGTACAAGATATAGGCTCCAAGTGAGCAAAAACCCCTCCAAGCGGAAATCTCTGAAAATTGTATTCTTATAAAATCATATCAAATGAGATATCCATGAAGAATCATTTCTCTAGAAGCCAAGTCAAACCCTCCTTCTCCTCATATTTTAGCCCTCCTCTTTCTTTACAAAATTTTAGATCAAATGCTCCCAAATTGTGTGTCCAAAACGAGCTCCAAATTTCTTCTATTTATAATTAGCTAGAGGGGTGTGAATAGTCAAGTCCCTTGGGACAAAACCTACATGAAAATGAGGACCATCTTGACTTATAAGAATATTTTCCCAAAATACATATTTAAAAATTCTTTTTCTTTTTCTTTTACAATAGGTCTAAATAGGACTTTGACTCTTTGACTCAAAAACATAGAAGCATGAAGAACATGATTGTCTAGAATAATAATAATAATAATACCTTTTTGTCTTTTTTTACATAAAATATATAATGATATAGGTAGAAACATCATTATGAAGACTGGACTTAGTTACTTTTCCACCACTCCCTCTTAACTAGGGAGGCATTCATAGTAACTCAACATGACTATCTCAATATGAAATATTCTCATAAGAAGAGATCCAAATTGATAAGTATCACAGTATCATCACAGGAAACATTGTCACATTACCAATGCCTTGTTAGGTACACTCTATCTCTCACAAGATTAGAGCACAATGTTGGGAGGCATTCGAAAGGACACCACACTGCCTCACTGAGGTACATACTCCACCTAGGATATTCAGAGTATATCTTTCACTGGATCGTTTCCCTCAAGGAAATGTCTGTCCATAGGACCATTTTTATCCAAGTTCATGTACATGACACAGTATCTCCATCCTAATCCTATAATGGTTTCAAATTAATTAAATTTGTTGAGAATAATTTCCATTCTTTTTGCAATTTTGGAAATTGGGAGATCTTTTGGCCCACGACTTAGGAGAATAGATAAATCAAAGAAATGTTTGATTTTTGGGTAAAGGGAATTACCCACATTAGAAAAAACAAGGGAAAAAGGAAATTCAATGCATTAGGGGTATTTGGAGGTCTAAAATGGGCCTCCTAGGGAAATAATAAAATAAAAGCTAAACCAATAAAATAATATTTATGAATTTGCAATTCACTTTTTGCACCACAATCCATGTAACCATTGTTCAATTCAATTGAAAAGTTGTACCAAAAAAAAATTAATAAAAAAATTGTATTGATGTGACTGTAAATAAAAATATAAAAATGAGTTTTTCAAGAAAATATCATTATTATTCAACAACTAATGCATTTATCCTTTGTATTTGAACAACTTAAAATAAATTATAAATATAAATTCATAAATTCTTAATTGTATAATATAATATTATTTAAAATTTATATTATTAAAAATACAATTAATTTTATAAGAAACATGTAATTAGATACTATAAAATAAAATAAATAGAATAGAATAAATGTAAATATTATTTTTGTAATTAATTTTTAATATTACATATTGAATTGAAATTTGATTTAAACAAAGAGAAAATAATATATCATAATAAAAGTAAATAATATATTCTATTATATTTAGATTATTTCTCATAATATTATATTAATAATATGATAATATAAATATATTATATTAAATGAATTGGGTTGTATTTAAATTAAAGAAAAAAATATTGAAAATAAATTAATTATACTTATGAGTACGGTATTGTTTATGTATGTATATGATATCGTATTAATTTGAATTACAAATATTAAATAAATTGAAATGAAATATATAATTAAAAATAGATTATGATAACAATATTTATTAAAAGTGTGTAAAGAAATGAAAATTGTATAGGGATATGTATTGTTTCTTTCAAAAAAATATGAAATGGTAATAATAATATTTTATTCAAAAAGTGTGAAATGACATTTATTATGATTACTTTACTTTGTGACTTTAAAAGTACTTAGAGCACTACCATGATTAACCATGAGTTTTTATTCACCATTGAAAATGCAACAAGTAAGTACATTTAACTCAAGCAATGTCACCTCAACCATGGGGGATGATGTTATCCCCTAAAATGTGATTGGTTGTCATAAAGTGCATTTTGATTGTACATTTTGGTTAGCAGTTTGACCTCAAAATTATTTTAATGGTTGGAGACCACAAGGCAAGAGAAGGGGAAAAAATTATAATAGAAGATGGAGCACTCAGTTGGGCACATTTTGATAATTTGATAATTAAACCATTGTTGCTCTTAGAACTAGAAAAATCTCAACTTGGCTAAAATCTACTTTGAAGGATGCAGAAGGACATGCAGTTCCACACGGCACCTTTAGGGGACCAAAGAGACCTAGGAGGTATTCTTGTAATGCAACATTATTGATCAAGTTGATTGACTCCAAGCCTTATAACTTCAAGGAAGCAGCCACCCAGCAAGTGTGAAAGGATGCAATGATGGAAGAATATCAATATATTATGAATAATGATGTATGGGAGATTGTTCCAAGACCTAAAGGAATGTTTATGGCAACCTAAAAATGGATATATAAGATCAAGCATGTAGCTGATGGGAGAATTGAAAAATGCAGGGCAAGATTCATGGCTAGAGGATTCTCTCATAAAGAAGGAGAATATTATGATGATATATTTGCACCAATTGCCAAGTATACTACAATTAGATCTCTTTTTCTCTTGGTTCATTTATGGGATGGAAGTTACATCATATGGATGTAAATACCACTTTCCTCAATGGTATGATAAAGGAAGAGGTGTACATAGAGAAACATCAAGGTTTTGAGGTTCATGGGAGAGAATTTAATGTGTGTAGATTAAAGAAGGCCTTGTATGGACTCACGCAAGCTCTGAGAGCTTGGTATTCTAGAATTGATGGATATCTAATGAGACTTGGCTTCTCTAAGAGTATTGTAGATCCAAACCTTTATATCAAGGTTGTGAAGGTCAGATTCTGATGTTAATACTATATATTGATGATTTATTCCCGATAGGTGTAGAGCATCTTATTTCTCAATGTAAGAAAAAGTAGGCCTTTGAATTTGACATGAAGGATATTAGCTTGATGCATTACTATTTGGGATTGGAATTTTGGCAAAAATCTAGTGAAATCCTTCTTAGGTAAGGAAATTATTTCATCAAGATCCTTCAGTAGTTTGGAATGGTGGAATGCAAGTTTATGCCAACTCCTATGGTGAAAAACGTGAGAAAGCTAAGGGATTCTGAGTCCAATCTATTGGAAAATCGAGGGGCTTTACGATTACAATATATTTTTGTTACATTGATAACTACTTGTGAAATATGTTAGTTTTTTTTTTCTTCATCAAACAATTATCAAAACGTAAACATGAACGTCACAAGAAACAGAGAACACATGATATAGGCTCCAAGTCAGGGAAAAACCCCTCCAAGGAGAAAACCCAAAAAATTATATTCTTATAGAATCATATCAAATAAGATATCCATGAACCTTCATTTCTCTAGAACCCAAGTCAAACCCTCCTTCTCGTTAAATTTTAGCCCTCCTCTTTATTTGCAAAATTTCAGATCAAATACTCCCAAATTGTGTGTCCAAAATGAGCTCCAACCTTCTTCTCTTTATAATTGTCTAGATGGGTGTGAATAATCATGTCCCTTGGGGTAGAGCCTACATGACAAGCAAGGCCATCTTGACTTCTAGGAATATTTTCCCAAAATACATATTTAAAAATTCTTTTTATTTTTATTTTACAATAGGTCCAAATAGGAATTTGACTCTTTGACTCAAAAAGCTAGAAGCATGAAGAACATGCTTGTCTAGAATAATAATAAATATTTTTTTTATTCTTCCTTTTTACAAAAAAATATATAATGATATATATAGAAAGACCATTATAAATACCGAACCTAGTTACTTTTCCAACACTCCTTCTTAACTAGGAAGGTATTCATAGTAACTCAACATGACTATCTTAAGATGAAATATTCTCATAAGAAGAGATCCAAATTGATAAGCATCACAATATCATCATAGTAAACATTGTCACGTTACCAATGCCTTGTTGGGTACACTCTATCTCTCATAAGATTGGAGCACAATGATGGGAGGCATTCCAAAGGACACCACACTGCCTCACTGAGGTACATAATCAACCTAGGATATCCAGAGTATATCTTTCACCAGACCATTTCCCTCAAGGAAATGTTTGTCCATAGGACCATTTTTATCCAAGTCCATGTACTTGACTTAGTATCTCCTTCCTAATCCTATAATATTCCCAAATTAATTAAATTTCTTAAGAAGAACTTTTGTTTTTTTTTACAATTTTTGAAATTGGGAGATATTTTGGCCTACAACTTGGGAGAATGGATAAATCAAAGGAAGATTTAATTTTTGGGTAAAGAGAAAAAATCACTTTAGATAAAAGGGGAAAATCGTGGAGTTAGTGGAAAGTGGGGGCCGCCCCATGATGGAATATGCACCCTTAGAGAGCTCGACTTGGAGAGAGAAGAAGGGAAAAGGAAATTCAATGCATTAGGGGAATTTTGAGGTCTAAAATGGGCCTCCTAAGGAAATAATAAAATATAAGCTAAACCAATAAAATAATATTTATGAATTTGAAATTCATTTTTTGCACCACAATCCATGTAACCATGATTAAATTCAATTGAAAATTTGTACCAAAAAAAAATTAAAAAAAAATTGTATTAATGTGACAATAAATAAAAATGATCTTTTCAAGAAAAAGTCATTAGCATTGAAAAACTAATGCATCCATCCTTTATACTTAAATAACTTAAAATAAATATAAATATAAATTCATAAATTCTTTAATTGTATAATATACTATAATTAAAATTTATACTATTTAAATTATATAATAACAATGTAATAGATACAAATAAAATTAATAATATAAATATCATAAATGTAATATATTTTTTATGTATTGATTTATATTAATATATGATTTATAGCCATAAGAGAAATAATATACGATAAATAAAAGTAATATAATATTATTCTATTATTTAGATTATTTTTCATAAATATTATAATATAATAATATATAATATTAATATAGTTAAAGAATGAATGGATTTGTATTTAAAAACTAAAAGAAAAAATATTGATAGATTTAATTTAATATTTATGATAGGTATTTCTTTATATATGTATAGAATTAACTAAATAAGGTAATTTGAAATTGTAAATATTATAATAAATGATATATAATTTAAAATAAATATACAAATATACAAATATAATTGTTTTTTTTGGATTTTGAAGCTCAAGATATTCCACATTTTCATCTTTGCTTTGTCGATGTTTCGAGTCTATGACCAGATCATCAATCAGGGACTTGTTTTAAAAAGGCGAGAGACAGTAGAGGATAATAACGTTAGGTTGAAGATGTAAGTCTAGAGCCGACTGCCTATGATTTGAATTAATAGATTTTTAATATTTATTTATTTATTTATTTTATTTTTTAATTTTAATTTTAATTTTATTTATTTATTTTAATTATCCTAATATAATAAAGCTCTCTCCCCTGATGCAGGTGTTTAAGTCTGCCTTAAACTCGATGGGACTAGAGTGGGCTAAGAAAATCCGCCACCTGCAAGCCCTGTACAGAGATGCCATTTACATGTGGCCGGATGATCATAAGCAGGTGGGCTTCGTTCTATTTAAAAGAATTTGTGCAGGCGACTCTGATTTACCTTTCACCTCCGCACGCTCTATTATGTCTTGGCTCTCGGCCCCCATGAATGCCACAGTAATGGCGGGAGCATCTCGAGGCAGGGGAATGGGCATTAAAATTGGCCTCCGCCATGGGTTTCTTCATGTGTCTCTTATGTTATGTTGGTTGGGCTCTTGCTCTGTTAGCTCGAAGCAGCTGTCTCTATCAATTTACTTGACACTCTCCGAAGCTTTGGGCTCCCATCCGATTGTTTGTTTGTCTGGCCTAAGTCCTACCTCTCTGGTGGTTCGTTCTGGTACCCTCAAGGGCGCTGACGCTGTAGACATGCCTCACCCCCACCAAAGGATGTTAAGCCACAGAGGCACCTCTCGGGGGTGCATTCTTGCCCTCCTTCCCTCTCTCCCCCCAGCGAATTCACTTCTGGCCAGTACCCTCGCACTCACAGCGGGAGAGGGTGCTTTCTGTGGCCCAATCAATTCCTTGAGCCCAGCTCTCCAGGTTCCTCACCCTCGCCCTCCTTCAGTTCTACAATCTTCACTTTTAATTGCACCCTGAACCATCCTCGGATTACATCCCATGTCTCAGTGCTCTTTCTCAAGGAAGCCCAGGAAGAGGGTGAGTCCAGTGTTCCTCAGGAGGACCCAAGCTTAGTTCTTGTGCCGAATTCTGGCTCCCCGCGAGCTATGGAGAATCTGGCAAGCAATGTTAATGACACAGTGATGGAGCCCACGGCCCCGGGTTCGTCAGTGAACGAGGATGCCAAAGCACAGGATTTGGTTGATGGTGGTTGGCGCAGGATCGTGGAGGAGCCTCCAGGTGCCTAATTCATGCTCAGTAGCTCCGTCTTAGGTTATGCGACTCAATATTGAGAACTTCTTGCCAATGCTAATAATTTTTGTAATTTTTGTTACGTCGAGGGTTAATATGCATGTTTTTTGTAATGTCTGTAAGCTTAGCAAGGCCAAGATGCGTAACTTTGGATCCCTTGTGTGAGACTGCATAACATGGCCTAGTCCAAACTCTTTGTTCTGGACAATTTTCTGTTTCAAGCTGCCTTTCCTTCTGGGCTGTTGTTTCTTATGCTAGTCATGTTGTAACAGTATACCTGTAATGTGAATAATAGAATAGTCTTATTTAGAAAAAATATATATAAAAACTCTAATTTTGTTAAAGCTCTTTTAATTTTTTTATTATACATGATTTTAATTATTAAAAAAAAAATTATTGATTGCATTTAATTGAATTTATCTGTTATAAATAAGTTTTTGTCTATATTTTATTTTAATAATACTATCCTATGTTATGTTTTAAACGATTGGTTAACTTATTAGTAATTTTGTTTATATTTGTTTATTTTGCCAGATTTTAGTACTAGGACTTTTTGATAAATTAAAGTTCTTTTAATTTTATTTATTATACATGTATATAATTATTATAGTTGTTAATTGATTGCTTGAGTTGATTGTTTAAGTATTAAGTTTTTTGTCTAATTGTAATTTTATGATAATTTTGATTATTTTAGTTTATTTTTATTTAATTTATTTAATTCTAGCAAGTTTCTTAGTTACTTAGGAAGTCGATGTATTATTAATGCTGAGTTTCTAATTTAATATAAGCTTGATAGTGTATTAAACCAAGTTTTTGGCTAGGAGAGGAGTTGATTTGATCTAAAGAAGGGAGGGTAAGGAGAAAAAGGGAGGGTCAATTTAATCCATGGGGTTGAGGAGTGAGGTCCAATTCCTACTAATCTCCAAGCCCCCATCCTTGTTGAGGTTATGAGGGTGTTTTATGATCTCAAGAGCTTCTCGGACTTTCCGCTTGAAATAGTGTTTTTCATTTGCAATGACTTTTGTGTTTTCAAGGCATATATGGTGGTTAGTTTTACCTGTATGTTCTGCCAAGGCTGAGGAACAGGTTCTTTCCCTACGGATATCCGCACTATGCTCTTTTAGCCTGATACTAATTGATCTACCTCTTTCCCCGATATATTGTTCTCCACAGGAACAACCAATAATATAAACACCTTTTCGCTGGAGATGTGTATGGGATGTCTTTTACTGATTTCATTCTTTGTCTAATAGTTTTCAAGGGTTTGAATGAGGTTTTGATATTCTTTTTTAAGAGGATTTTGGCTAGTTTGTTAGTTACACCATGAATATACGAAAGGTAGGCATTAGTGGCTGGGGAATTGTTAGCTTTGTTTTTATTGTTTCTATTCTTGGCTTTTTGAATGGCTTTGAAGATATCTTTATTATTATATCCTAGTTTGGAAAAATCTCTTTTTATGTAAGTGATTTCTTCCTCAGTGTGGCTTTCATCTGAAATTCTACATGCTCTATTGATGAGGGTTTTAAGAACCCCCATTTTTTGGGTTGGGTGGTGGTGGGAATCTGCATGGAGATAGTTATCAGTATGTGCATTTTTCCTGAAAAAATTGTGACATATAGAACCATCCTTGTTTCTAATGAGGAGGATGTCCAGGAAAGAGATTCAATTATTCTCTTCAATTTCCATAGTAAATTTGATGGCTTTGGAAATGTTGTTGAGATAATTTAAAAAGTTTTTAAGTTCAACCTCACCATGGGACCAATCCACACTGGTTTCGTCCACAAACCTGATCCAAAACTTAGGTTTTAATGGGTAGGTGTCAATAGACTTCTTTTCAAACTTTTCCAATTATTATCGGGAAAACTAGTGTCCATTCAGAGTTGCTAGTCCCACTAAGACAAGTAGCTATCTTAGAAACAAACAAAAAAAAGTTACTTGTGTCTTCCTTTATGAGAGATAGAGGAGAGAGAATCAGAGAGTACCAACCTCAGGCTTTCGCTTGGCTCCTTGCTTGTTTCCTCTCCCCTTTGACAGAGTTGTGCCACTCTCCTCACTTGTCCCACTTCAAAGAACACCTGTAGAGTCAAAGCAGCATAATACCATCAAAGCATAGAGATCTATAACCACAAACAATATAGGATCAGAAGTATATTAACCATACAAATGCATACATCAATTCAAGACTCATAAATATACAAGAATATGGAGGAAAACTCAAATAGCTTTATTAATAGAAGTAGTAGAAGAGAGGATTGCAACCTAGTGGTCTGACCCAGTGCCATCCTACCAAAATGAAAGCCCTCTTCACCTCATGAAAAGTTAGATCACCCAACACTATGATGTTTCATAGAGAAACCAACAACAATTCCTTACAAAATACAAAATTCCAGCCTTTTGGATCTCTAGGATGAGGGATCCATATATAGATATTTACAGGTGGGTGAGTCAGCTTGTGAGATTTTGATTAGTGTCATTTCTCTGACAATTCTTCGTTCCTCTTGGAGATTTCATGATCTCTTAATCATCCCTAGGCAAATTCAAAGAGGCAAGTGTCAAATGAGTAAGTTGTAGAAGACTCTCTGGGTTTCCACCTAGCAACCTGCCTCTGCCATTTGTCTACTCTCGCCCACCCTATAGAAGGGATTTCAAGTATGCATCCCACCCCCTGTGTGTAATACGTGAGATGCATCGCACCTTGACCATGGAGCAGGTGAGATGGTCTAGTTTTGACCAGTTCTGAGTAGTTTTTCAGGGAGAACTTCTAGGAAATGATGTAATCAGCTGACCTTGTTCCTTTAGGGTATGAAACAACACTTTTAGGGTCTTAATAAGCCCTTGGTTTATGGACATATGTGATTGGGGGTTACAGTGCCAAATATGTCATAAAGTTGCCGCCCCCAAAGCTGAGCGAAAGTCTTTTGATGTCGAGTGAAATGCTTATCATGAGGATCTGAGGTTTTTGAACGGAAGACCTGTAATAGAACAAATACAATACATTATATTCATAATAATTGCATGATCTAGCTGAGCGGGCATTCCCATTCTCAGCTTTATAAATCATTTTCATGTACATAGGACAACAACCGTCTATGTGGCAGATGATAATTTCTGGTAAGAACCCATATCCCTTAGCTTAGATGATATCTAATGCATCTATGATGTACAAGTTGATGTCTTATTTTCCTGAATATATCACAACCCAAGATGGATGAATTAGATCCGGGGTCTTCAAGCTCGTTCAGTCTTCGCCCAAGTACAAGTCGATCCATGTGAAAAATGTTCTGTGTCCGAACATGTAAAGACATCTCCTGATTACCAGCCAATGATGTAAGTTGTTAACAGCATGAGAGGAATCACTGATAATGATAATGACCCTCAGGGTACTACAGTACAACACTGGTGTGAATACATGAGTCGAATGTCAAAAACAACGTAAAAATCTTATCGGTCGAAGGCCATTGATGTAAACCTATCGCTGGAAGTGAGAAACTTGCCATTGAGGCATGCAAGCTTCAAAGTATTGAAAGGGTTGTTCCTAAGTCGACTTCTTGGATAATGAGCTGATGTCAGCAAGAAGTGACTCATCGCAAGAGGGCCTTATTGAATCCCACATCTATGACACGGAACAGAGCAAATGATTTCATGGAGGTGAAAATGATCTGATGATACAAGGTTCAGGGTGGCGGTCATGAAAGATGGAGAGTGAAGGTATTGTAGCGGATGAGGCATAAACTGGGTTGGTGAATTCTCTGAGCGACTTCTCTTGAACATATTGGCGACACTAAAATGGATTGGTAGCGTTAACCCCAAAAATGGATGGTACAGAGGACCAATGGTGATATGGCCAATGAATGGAATAACCCAACACGACTCAATCATGGTGATGGAGTGAAAGTGTCATGTTCAAGAGCGACTTGCTACCAATAGAATTCTTCAAGTTTTCTTCCCAATTTTTCCCCAGTCATTTCTGACTGGTACCTCTCTATTTTTGTCAAGCTTGAGGAGGATAACATATGCTTGTTCTATAATTTTCCCTCCGGGAAAACCTGTCACTATGTTTTAGCGAGCCTAGCGACATTGAAACTCGCTCTTGTCTGTAATGGACAAGTTTGTCGCTATTGTTTTAATGAGTTTAATGACAAAGATAACTCGATCCTTTTCAATTTTAAAGAGTCTGAAAAGAGATGAAAAGGAAACCCCGATAATCATTTTTCGTAGTATAATCCCTTAAATCCGAAAAAGTATAAAATAATATGAAATGGATGACTTTTACAATCACTTTAATGAGCCGGAAAAAACAAGTGCTCGATCTTTTTGTGTGATGGCATTTCCAATCACTTTAATGAGCTAAAGAGGCCAATTTCTCGGCAATCTTTTTATATTTTGAGTCTAAAAAGAGCTTAAAATTGACTCGTCTTTGAGGAACGAGTGATATTTTCGGGTAGTGGCTAGTTCCAGGCAAGGTTTGGAAACTTTCAATCACAACAGTGTAAAGAATATGGCTAACAGAATCACTCGTCGAAGTTATTCCTCAAAAGGGTAAACAATCAAGTGGAGGCGGATGATTGGCTAAAAAGTGGAGGTGATGTTAAGAACACGACCAAGGCTCAAAAGTTAATAGTAATGCGATCACAAAGGTTATTTACCAAAAGTGGGTTCATTTTTTAATGAGCTTGAACTCTGGGGGAACATATGCTCATAACTAGGTTTATTTTTTAACGATCTTGAACTTTGTGAAAACATTGCTCGTGATAATAGTCAAAGATGTTCGATTCACCATTAACACTATGTTCTTTTGACGGTCATACTACATGTTCAGTTGCTCCATCAAACTGATTAGAAATGTACATACATGCTTGAAAAATGAGGTAAAAAACCAATACCTTACTTGAATTACATGAGCAGTAACATAAAAGTAGTTCTTTCCTCTCATTTTACCATTTCATTCAAATTTGGGATTGTTGGAGCTCTGGAGGTGTTTTTCCCCCTCGTTTTTCATCAGCTGATTCTAGGATATTCTGTGGATGATTTTTGATGCCGTCTAGACCAGGAAGGATCTAAACCTAAGCTCTTCAATTGCATTCTTTCCTTTTCTAATTCTAAGCATGTTTTCCTGCTTTTCTTAGGCTCTAGGGTTTGAACATTTCATTCTCTCCCCATCATACCTAGTACACATCGAAAGGTGTGATGCATACTGAGCTAGCCATTGGCCAGTCAGTATGCATCCCACCCAGTACACAGCTAGGGTGCGATGGGCGCAAGTAGGAAAGTTTATGCACTAATTTTTGATGGAATTTTTGCCTGTTTTTGCCCAGTTCAGGATCCTAATTCTTCTCTGGTTTGTTTTTTAGAGATTTATCGAAGCAGGATGGTCGTTACATGGTGTTAACATGAGCATGAAGAGGAGGATATGATTGCCTTACATGATCCGGGTACGGTAACTGCATTTCGGAACTGTGGCTTGCTCAAGTTCTTCCACATATCTAGCATGAGGCAACAAATCAACTTGTTGCAATATCTTCTTGATGCCTAGGATCCTAGCAACCAAATGTTCCAGATTATAGGTAAATCCATCCCTTTGACTATTGATGATGTCTACTTTTTGAGTGGTTTATTGAGGCGTGGTGCCCCTCTCTCACTATCAAGTTCCGCCTGTGGGGGTGAATCTATGAGGGATTACATTCGCCGATACTGTAGAGATTGATCTCAGCCGAGAAGGGACGGAAAGATAAGTATTAGAGATGTCATTGACCGGTCCTTGAGGACTATCTTATTCACCTTTACTAGATTGGCTGGCAGCGTGGCTCTTCAGTTGGCCAATAGGTCATATGAGAAGTATGCCTTGGAATGCCTTGAACCAAAGGTATTCAACTGGTGTGATGCAGTACTTCGAGTGATAAAAGAACAACTTATCAAGGTGAAGAATGAAAGATCCAAGGACATTGGTTATGGTTCTATTCTGATCACTTTCGGCTTGGAGAAGATCCCATTGATGCAGCCACAATACATTTCACTCGGACTGCCAACACCGACAGAGCCACAGATGCAAAGATGGGTTGACCTTATGGCCAGACATGCTGGTAAATCATAGTTTTCATTCTATGATGCCTTCTTTGAGTGGTTCAACCATCAGTAGATGATTTATGTTGAGTATCCATATGTCGGGATGGATTTTTGGGGTGACCTAGATTTGGTGCTACCGGTTGGCGAGCAGTGTGGTGTCATAGGTCAAAATCTCTGACCATATGTTTGTTTATTGCTTTTATAATGTTCTTGTGTTTTTAAAATTATATTAAGACTAATCAAACCCATGTATTCATACAGATATTGGACCAGTGCGCCCGAGGGTAGCAGCTGCCATTCCAGCAGGAGAGGCTGTAGGGAGGGTTGTCTTTCGTGATCTGGATGTAGCCGAGACCCTTGCAGTATTGCACGATCATATCGAGGGCCTCACCCTTGGTATTCCAGATGTGAGGACCGACGAGTTACCTCTGAGATTACAGTGCCATACTACTAGCGTGCCGAGTCGATGGACTAGGCTCCTACGTATGATCACACAGGGGATGAATTGTTATCACCAGCACCATTAGTCTAGGGTGCTTTCCCGCATTTTTGAGTTTCTGGGTTATGTGACCAATTTTGTCTTGGACACAGAACATTTTGTAAAAACTATAAACAGTTACATATATTTTTTATTTTCGGAGCTTTATTTTGGTTAAGTTATATGATCCTAATGCAAATGTTAATGAAATGATTTTCTTTTATAAATGTTGCAAATGTCTATCTAACACATAATTTGCTAATTTTTCAATTAATGTGTTTAAGTTTATGGAAATGTGTTGATATTTAATAGAATCAAACTTTCTTTCCAAAATCCTGACCCTTAGGAACATACGATAGATAGTTGGATTCCAAACAGAATAGATGCTAGTAAGCTATAGGATGACGAGTTGTGAGTCTAACCTAACAACAAGTCAGCGTATGCCCTGTGCGATGGCATCAGGGAGAAGCTCCATCAACGTGCTATACTTAGCGATATTGTTTGTTGACCGACCAATACATACCCCTCTAAAACTCACTGACTCACCACTTGGATCAAAAATGGCCAGGCTGCAGAAGATAGGTTTTGTGTACTATGACAAGCTCCATCGGCGTATCCAACAAATGATTCTAATAGATTGGAAATTTGCAACAAATGCAAAAGTGGATTACCTAACCAAAACGATCACTCTTAACGAAAACAAAAAAGTAACAAAATCATATGAAGAGATTACTACACTTAGTCAAGCATAGTAACGCTTAAGGTACAACCCATTTCAGGGTTGCGATAGTGGAATCCCATCATCATCTACCAGCTCGTAGGATCCTTTTGCTAATACACACTTAACAATGTAAGGACCCACCCACAATGACTGGAACTTACTTGCTCCGAATTTATCGAATTCTTGATCGTAAAGTAAGACCAGGTCACCTTTTGAGAAGACACGGGGTTTGACATTCTTGTTGAATTGCACCTTGACTTGTTTCTTATGAGCTTCATTAGCCAAGGTAGCATGGGTTTCATCTGGTTGGATTAATTCCAAGAAGCAAGCCTCTTCCTCTAAAGTTCTGAGGATAAGGTCGACTGTGAGCTTGAGAGATGAAATTTCACACTGAACTGGTAAGACCGCTTCCAAGCCATACACCAGCTGACAGGGTGTAAATCCGGTTGCATTTCTTACTGATGTTTGGTATGCCCACAAGGCCAAGTATAGGATTAGGTGCAAACTCTGCTTATGGCCTCCAATAATCCTTTGCAGCATGTGCTTCAAGACTTTTTTGATCGCCTCAACTTGTCCGTTAGCTTACGAATAATACGGAGTAGAACTGTCGTGGGATAGTCCTAATTTGGTAGCCAATTCAACCATCATGTTATTGCGGAAATGTGATCCATGATCTGTGACTATAGCTTGTGGAACACCGAATCTAGAGACTACACAATTGAAAAAGAAAAGGGCAGCTGTTTCACCACTATTGTTTAATGTAGGCATCACCTCAGCCCGTTCTGTAAAATAGTCAACTGCGACTATGATATGCCCATGCCCCTAACGGAGGTGGAGTTACATGTCATGAAATATATGCCCCATTTGGCAAATGGCCCAATAACAACTACTGGATGCAGAGGTGCAGGTGCTATTCTAGTTTTGTGGTCAAAGATTTGACAAGCATGGCAACATCTAACTGCGATTATGTAATCTTTGAACATTTTTGGCCAGAAGTAACCTGCTTGTAAAATATTTTGCGCCGTATCATAACCAGATTGATGCCCCACACATGCGCCTGAATGGAAATCATTCGGGACTTTTTCGGCCTCCTCATGGGTGAGGCACCTTCACAGAACTTTATCGATACTGCAACGATAAATTGTATCACCACCGATCATGTAGTCTTTTGCTTGGTATCGAGTATGTTGTTGTTATGAGTAAGAGGTATTAGGCATATATGTTTGGGTTTGGAGATAGATGATTATATCTCCATACCACGAATCGCTCAACGATATCAGAAACAAAGATTCATCCACGATTGATGCTTTGGATGTTGAATCGTTGGACAACGATGTGAAGTCGCATAGTAACTCTACGAAAACCAGAGATTTCTTTGATTTGGATTTTACAAATTCCAGATCAAACTCGTGCAAAATCACTATCCATTTTGAATATTTTCCCACAAGTAACTGACGCGATAGAATGTAAGTCATAGGGTTGTAATCTGGCAAAATGGTAGTTTTGCTAAAGAGGTTATAACGTTGAAATCTTTGTACTAGTCGAACAACTGCAAGGGCCAGCTTTTCAACATAGGAGTACTTGCTTTCTGTATCATTTAAGTTCCAACTTAAATAATAGATAGGATGTTCAATTCCTTTGTCTTCTTGAACTAAAACCATTGCGATGGTCGTATCTGCTGCAGCTAGATACAGGTTAAAGTCTTTTTGATAATCAGGAGCGTACATTAATGATGCTCTTATTAGGGATGCCTTCAGAGCATCAAAGGAAGCTTACACAACCTGGTCCCAGTTAAAGGGCACTTCTTTTCTAAAAAGACGCATATAACCTTTAGCAAGTTCAGCGTAATTTGGAATGAACCTCCTCAGAAAGTTTGCTTTCCCTTGGAGTTTCTGAATCTGAAGCAAATTTGAAGGTGGAGGCATATCCATGATCACCTGAACCTTACATGGGTTGAGACGAATCTCATCCTTTGAAACCACAAAGCCAAGTAAACGACTAGAAATGACACAAAACACACACTTGTGCAGATTGAGTCGTATCTTGTAGTATTGGCAACGTAGAAATATAATTCTTAAATGCTGTGAATGATCAGTCTGCGTTCGGGAATGAGCTGGAAGATTGTCGAGATATGATTGAACGATGTTCTTGATGTCATGTAAGGCATAATTCATAGCCCTCTGAAATGTTGCCCCTGTGTTCTTTAAACTGAATGGTAACTTGCACTACACGAATGTGCCCCATGGACATATAAATGTAGTCTTCCACTGGTCATGTGCACGGATATTAATTTGATTATACCCAGAAAATCCATCCATGAATGAAAAGATTTTTCATTCGGCGCATTCATCAATTATCTGGTCAATGAAGGGTGTAGGGTAGTTTTCCTTTGGACAAGCTTGATTTACATCCCTGTAATCAATGTACAATCTAATTGTTCCTTGTTTTTTCATCACAGGAACAATATTCGATACCCAATTAATTAGAGGAACTAGGTAAATGAAACCAGCATGTAAAAATTTTTCAACTTCTACCTTGATGGCAGCGGCTTTCTTCGGGTGCACCTGTCGAAGCCGTTGACGTACCGGTTTGACATCTGGATACATCTTGATTTCGTGTTCAAGTATACTCGAGCCAATGCTTAGCATTTCTTCATATGACCATGCAAAGACATATCTGAACTCGCAAAAGAGAACGTAATATATTTCCAGTTATGAAGAAGAACAAGATTTTTCGACATGAATATTCTCTACTTATTGGTTTGGTCGAGATATTTATGGTGATAGTTTCTTCAATATTAAACAAATTTCTCTCAGAATCCACCGTAATTACATTATTTGATAGAAAGTCAAAAGTTGAAGGATGATTAAGGTTGCTGGAACAATCTTCGTGGTAATCTGGAATATGGGAACAATGGTGGCAATCTTCCCATGGTGCCTCTCCTATCATCATTAACTGATTGATTCCTTCGTCTGTAGAATGTACATGCAACCAAGGATCTGAAGAGGTGCCATATTCCTTAGACCTATCTATCAAAACACTCGATGAGAATTGATTTGGGTTTACCACCCAGGCCGAGAAAATTGATTGCTACAATATTTCTATTGGGCTTTGAGGCAATACCTAGCAATGATCCATGCTAACATCATGTCCAGAAATCTTTTGAACCTTTGTAGATATAGAAGATACCATGTTGCGGGTTTCCACCGTGGCCACTTCCGCCAGATTACTCAGAGGCGGTAGGGAAAAAGTACCCATTAAGGTAGGGTCATTTAGGAGGCCTACTCTGATATTTTGAAGCGATTGAGGGCTTCCATGGATCATTGGAATGCTTCCTGTAACTTGTGAACTGTTGGGGAGGAAGGTTTGTTGATCAACGATTGTAATTCCTCCTTGAAAAGGAAATGCAATCTTTCTAAAGTATGTTGACACAACTGCAACCATAGCATAAATCCAGGGCCTTACCAGTAGGATATTGTAATCGAGGTTTCCATCGATAACTTCGACATCAATTTCTACTATCTTGCCCCCCATTTTAACTTGCAAGTTACTTAATATCCCATAATGGGTCTATGTTTGTCCATCGAATGCTTTTAACGTCATTGACAATCTCGATAGGGGTGATGAGCCTAAAGTTTTCCAGCAACTCATTGACATAATGCATGTAGATGCCCCCTCATGAATAATTGTTTGATGAACAGTTTTGTTCAGGGCTTTCACTTGGATGAGGAAAGCGAGTTGAGCTTGTAACTGAGGTTCATATCTTTTATGATTAAAGGCCACAAGATTGGAATCCGTTGGGTCAATCCCACCTATTGTTGATAATAGAGCCTGCTTTCGGGAGGGGCAATTTTGCAGTACTTCAACTGTCGACATAGCAGATGGAGATTGGGCTAGATCCTCCACTATATTATAATTCTGTGCTACTCTGGCACAAGGATTAAATGTCAATTTGTGTACTACTCCCTTTGGCAGCTTTATCGTTAGCTCAGGCATGATGGGTGGTACAACTTCGGTCGAAGTTGTTGTCGAACTACTAGGTTGATCAGTAGTCTTGTTGTTCGACAACTGTGGATTCACATAATATTTATTCCTTGTTAATATCAAAGCATCATTTTTTTGTTTCAAAATGGACAACATAAGCACTTGCGATGGGGAAGCATTGTCCCTAGCAACCAGATTGGTTTCCGGGTTTGGAAACAGGTCGGTCAATACCGCTGAGGTTTTTGAACTCTTAAAGAAATTCTTAATCTCAACTTTATGTGGACAATCTCTCGTCCAATGGTCTTCATCACATATGTGACATGGCTGACTAGGTTTCTTTTGCCCAGAAGGGTTTTTAGAAGATTTTTCAGGAGAAAAATCATCATGTTTCTTCTTTTTGCTTTTCCCTTTCTTCTTGCCCCCTGGTTGCTTTGGTTCTTTGCCTTTGTCGGTCGACACGGCATTAACCTCCGAGGTAGGAAGTTTGTCATTTGCCTTTTTACTGGAAACTACAAGGGCTTTGCTAGATGAAACCTTTGCAGTTTGCATACCGGAGGTACCAATCATGCCATCGCCGGTGTTGAATGTGGAGCATGATTGTTCAGAGGTCTTCATTGCAGCCGGATGTATACCCAAGGAAGTTTGTACACCCCTCCATGCAGGGGGTGTGGGGGGGCTTTCCCCCCCACGAGGGTTTCGAGAGGCTGATCCCCCCCCGGCTGGGGGGTCCGAGGGCCAGCCGTCCCCTGGCGGGGGTTTCGGGGCAACGCCCCTGAAGCTAAAAACAGATGTCAAATTTCCTTGTAAAAGTATAGTAATTTCTAGTCAATCTGGGCCATTCATTAGGAAGATGATCTGACAATAGAACTTATGTTTAGTTTAGGGTTTTTGGCCCTAGAAGGCAACCCCTATCTTTCTATGAGGGCATTGTATTTGAGGTTGTGTAATAGACGTGTATTCTCTGAGCAAGAAACAGACAGGTGAGACTGTGAGAGAAAATAGAGAATATTACAGCAGATCTGCTGTAGGTTGTGTCTCATCATTTTGCTGGATAATATAAAGGAAGGACTGGCTGTTCAGGGTGGATGTAGCCCAAACTGGGTGAACCACGTATATCTGTGTCTCTCTTGTTTTATGTGTTTTCTGTGTTCCATTGCTCCGTAATATATAATTTTCGAACAGTTGGTATCAGAGCCGAAAGTCTATTTGGCTGATAAACTCACAGGAAAGAAGGCTTCCTCATTCGAGTGGGAGCAATGGCAGAAGATGGTAAGTTTAGGGTCGACAAATTTAATGGCCAAAACTTCTCACTGTGGAAGATGAAAATGGAAGATTATCTGTATCAGAAAGATTTGTACCTACCATTGGGCAGAAAAACAAGATGCCAACTGGTATGACAGAGGAGGAATGGAACCTTCTCGATAGAAAGGCACTCGGAACAATACGGTTGTGCCTCGTAGCGTCGGTTTCCTTCAACATTTCGAAGGAAACAACCACATATGGTTTGATTAAGGTGTTGGAGAAACTACATGAAAAACCCTCAGCCTCAAACAATGTATTTCTTATGAAACAATTATTTAATATGAATATGTTGGAAGGTGGATCTGTTGTAGACCATTTAAATGATTTTAATATTGTTACAAGTCAGTTATGTTCTGTAGGGGTAAACTTTGATGATGAAGTTAGAGCTTTGTTATTCTTGTGCTCATTGCCAGAAAGTTGGAATGGTTTAGTAATGGCCATTAGTAACTCTATTTCTAGATCTAGTACTTTAAAGTTTGATGATGTTGTTGGTGTTATCCTTAGCGAGGAAATGTGACGAAAAAGCTCCGCTGAGACATCGCGTAATGCTTTGAGTGCAGAGTCTAGGGGAAGAAAAATGGAAAGAGGAAAGAGATCAAGATATCACAGTAAATCAAGGAAAGGCAGATCCAAGTCCAAATCGGGGATAATGTGCTGGAAATGCAGAAAGAAAGGACACCTAAAGAAAGACTATAGATCTCAGAAGGGAAAAGAAGGAGATGCACAGCAAGAAAACAGTCATGAAACAAATGTGATAGGTGAGGTGTTACAAGATGCTTTGATTCTTTCTTTCGAAAATATTATTGATTCATGAGTGGTGATTCAGGGGGCTCATTCCACGCCACACCTAATAAGAAATACTTTCATGACTATGTTCAAGGAGATTTTGGACAAGTTCGTTTGGGTGATGATAAACCCTGTAAAATTGCTGAAATGGGTAAGGTTCTTGTAAAACAATAGAATGGAAACCAATGGCTACTAAAGGAGGTAAGGCATGTTCCACATCTAAAGAAAAATCTGATTTCAACAGGGAAGTTAGGTGGTGAAGGTTGTGTGACAACTTTCACATATAAAGCTTAGAAGGTCACCAAAGGAGCCCTGGTAATAGAAAAAGGTGAAAAGGTGGGTACATTATATTTATGCAATGTTATTTCTAACTATGTTAATGCTTTAACTTCCAAAGGAGCGAATGCAGCATTATGGCATCATAGGCTCAGACACATGAATGAGAAGGGGATGAAGATTCTTCACTCAAGGAATTTGTTGCTGAGTTTGAAGAATGTTGACTTGGACTTCTGTGAGAATTGCATTTATGGAAAATAGAAGAGATTCAGATTTCTCAGAGTTGGGAAAGAAAAGAAGAGCGAAAAATTAGAGCTTGTGCATACAGATGTATGGGGACCTGCTCAGGTATCATCTCTCAGGGGCTCTCATTATTATGTTACTTTTATGGATGATGCAACTAGAAAAACTTGGATTTATTGTATTAAGAATAAATCTGATGTATTTGATACTTTCAAGAAATGGAAAGCTTTGGTTGAGATTGAGACAAGAAAGAAATTGAAGTGTCTTAGATTAGACAATGGAGGTGAATATTGCAGCAAAGAGTTCGATAGGTATTGTTCAGAGCATGGAATTCACAGAGAGAAGATAGTTCCAAGAAAACCACAAGAAAATGGTGTGCCAAAAAGGATGAACAGAACAATCATGGAGTGTGCAAGGTGCATGAGATTGCATGCAAGATTGCCTTTACAGTTTTGGGCAGATGCTGTAGATACTGATGTTTATCTAATAAATAGAGGGCCTTCAAGTTCCTTGGATGGTGGTGTTCCAGAGGAAGCATGAACAGGTAAAAAGGTAAACTACTCCTTTTTAAAGCCTTTTGGTTTTGAGGCCTTTGTCCATATTGATAAATAAAATAGAACAAAGCTTGAGGCAAAGTCAAAGAAATGTACCTTTATTGGATATGGTGTTAATGATTTTGGCTATTGCTTATATGATTATGAAAATCACAAAATAATTAGGAGCAGAGATATAATATTCAATGAAAAGGTCTTGTATAAGAATCAGTTGCAAGAAAAGAAACAGTAAAAAGAAAACAAGGAATACGCAGTCCTTGATGAAATCACTAAAAAAGTAAAGGTGCCTGAAAATAATAATAATAAACAACTACAACAACATTAACAGGCACCTCAAACACCTGAAAGTGGTGTTAGAAGATCTACCAGGATAAGTAGACCCCTTGAACGATACTCTCCTTCATTATATTATTTATTGTTGACTGATTCTGGTGAACCC
>APFE031686041.1:0-14661 GCA_000404065.3 Pinus taeda
ATTGAAAATGAGGGTGTGTTTTATCATCCGGGACCATTCAGGATAGTTCTCCTTGCCAGTGAGAACTATTCCCACCATGGATATGATTGAATGCATTATGTAAAAAAAATTACTTCTACTGATAGAAAAATACTTCTGCCAATATACAGTAAAATTGTACTCAAAAGGGCTCTCTCAAAAGATTTCAAATCTCTTCCTCATATACCAATATGTACGTCAACACCTCACGCTACATCTTTATGCAACATATTTTCTCGAAATGTATTTTCTCCAAATGCCTCCAATGTTTGATATAAATGCATCCAGCATTAGATACAAATATTACATATTACATATGCCTTCAACATATTACATGCATGATCCAACATATTAAATGCTCCAATGGTAATTTTATAATGTAATATATGCCCATTAAAGTTCATATATAATGGAACTAAAAATATGATGTACGTGAAGAACACGTTACCACACAATGAAGTACGCAAGCATGCTTAAATTAAATTCGCAGGCAAACGTCGCGGAGTCACAGAATCGTCCACGCTGGTGAGAACTTGAATTATTTTATATGGAAAAACAATAGTTCAATGCAGCATTTTTCAAACAGTCAATGGCTCATTGCACCAGTTGTGCCACTCTGATGCCTGCGATGCTGTTGGAAGCATTCGAACCATTGCCTCCTTTTCTGCTAAGGACGAGGTGATGAGCTTCTACAATGATGGTTGATCCGTTATAAACTCCCCTACAGTCTTCTGGACGTTCCATATCAGGAGCCAATGCTCCCAACCTTCCGAAAACTCATGCCTCTATTGTCGTTGTTGTATCCAGCAAGCTCCGTTGGACAGATTGTTGTGTGTGCACAGAATTTACACCTATGGAATCAACGCAAGATGTTTAGTTCATAGGTGCTCCATCTTCTTTGAATGATTCCAAAGGGAAAATAGTACTCATCGCATCACATTAAATACTTCGAACTCTCTTGAAAGGAGAGGAGTAACCAAACTAGAACCCAACAGTGGCCCGGTTCGTTCGAAGAAACTTGAAACAATAGAATCAGGAAAGAATGCTCTGGTTCCTTTGAATAGGCCGAATGGTCTAAGGTGCCAGACTCAAGATAGTAAAAAATTACCACTAAATCTCCAGCAATACCAGCTAGACCACCGAGAATAACCGTTAGAGGGCGAATAGGGCGGACTAGTCTATGCACAACGTTTAGACAGTGGTAGTGATAGTGCTAAATACATGGAATATGGCAAATAGAAGGAACAGGCAGTGTCAAACAGGTGTACATGCACTCAATCACTAAATTATATGGAGAACAGAGGAGCAAACTAGGGAGTTACAAAGACATAAAGGCTAAAAAAAAGGAGCTGGCTCTGATACCATGCCAGGCCAGGTAGTAACTCCATTAAGCAAAAACTAATTCGTGTGTATTATTCCATCAGGTAGGTGTTTGTTATATACATGAGGGAGAGACTGTTCAGTTCATCTCCCGATGATTGTTCATATTTCTAATTTATTTATTTACATAAATTCACCCAATCACAAGGATTAGGTGTGAACAACAATGATAAAATCATAGAAAGCAAGAATACTATAAAACCATCACACTTGCGAGAGTTGGAAATGTATGACACAAGAAGAGCAGTTGAATCCACCAGAGGTCGGGCCCTTAGCCTCCAGCGAAACACTGCTAAGTTACTTCAGGAAATGCAAGGGAACAATAAATTTACTTATATGTTAATCATCAAACTAAATGAGCATTACAATATATTCATGTTCTTCTCGACAACAAGAGTCTGTGATTATAGTTACAATTACAATAATACATAAATTCCTCCTCCTTTCTTCTTACAAAATGTCTTCTTTTATAATAGTAAAGGGTGAAAAGATAAATGATAAAAGCGATCCCCCAGGATCTCTCGATCTTGAGGGATTCACAATAATTTTCCATCTTCAGACATTGTTTCCATTCTTGCACTGATCCTGCTGATTTTATTTTGGTCGTATCTGCAACTGCCACATTCCTTCTTTAGATTGCTGATTCTTGTTGTTCCTTCATAGGGAACAACATTTTTCCCTTTTGTTGTTTTCCTGCATAAAGGAAAGTAATAATTAGCTAAGTCATAACTGCAAGTAATTTCTTCATTTTTTACCGTAATTCCTTAATAGGTTAGCGCATTGAGATATAGAAAGGTTAAGAATAAAGGAAAAGGATGATGAGTTTAATAGTAAATGCATACCTTTTCCATGACCCAACACAAAGCTTCTAAAGAAAGAACAACATGGCGTAATTGTACAATTATGTTCACTAGAGGTTCCCACGTTGAAATCATCTATTTCTCCAAATCTCCAAAAAAGCCTTGGACAATCATTCCAAGGTATCTGAGACTCACAAAGGACTCCCACCTATTCGTGATCATGATCATGCTATTCATTTGATTCCAGGAAGTGTTCCTCCAAACATCAGGCCTTACAAATATCCTTATGCCCAAAAGAGTGAAATTGAACATATGGTTGCAGAAATGCTAGAGGCTAGTTGTTTGGCTAATTTAATGTCTTTAAATTGTCAATCATAAATTGTCAACCAGGGTATGTGCATTGATGAAGTACAGGTGCACTATATGTGCTAGAAGTTATTCCTTATGTCGTTATGTTCTTGTTAGGGTATAGACTTAATATTAGTATGGAGATGGTTTCATTGATTATATTAATGTCTCAATCCTTAAAGTTATCAGCTAATTTCTTAGGAGTTATTCTCTATTGAATCAGTTTATGGATGATATGAGAGTGATTCTAAATTCTACTTGTGTTAGATTATTTTGGATTTTTGTCTTGAATCTTTATGCTGCAGCTCTAATTCACTAAGTGTAACAGAAATATATTATATCAAATTGTAAAGAAGTATTTGTTGAGGGATTTTATCCCCTAGGGCTTTTGGGTGGAACCCTAGCAGATTGAAAGTTGTCTAAACAAAGAAACATGCACACACACAGCCATTATGCTAGAAAAATCTAATTCTAAAGTAAGAAGGACGTACCTCAGGTCCTACGTTCGGGTAGTTCCTCAAGGGTCCAAACCCTTCTTCACGTCCCTTTTGCTCCTTTGCCCTGCAAAACCAACAATTCCAAAGAATGCAGCAGTATATGGACAAAGATTTATACAAAAATCATCTTTATGTTATACAAGAAGGAAGTTAGTTATAAACTTTTAAACATCCATTCATACATGAAATTCAAACATGAACATCATAAACATAAAGAAGAAGCATATCGGGAATCAAGACGTGTTTCTTTATTAAAGACAAATAGAAAGTACAAAAAGAGTAATATCACCTGAGCAACCTTTGCAGGCTCCAAGCTCAGCCTCCTTCTGGATCTGTCCCGCCTCAAGCCTGTAGCATATCTCCTTCCAAGACTCACTCCATGATGACATAACTAAGGGATGAACATCAAATCACAAGGAAACAAGGGTTTCCTGTACAAATGGGGGAAGTGCAGAAGGCACAAGGGTCTTCAAACCTGATCAGGGGGAAAATATCAGTACAATAACCTTTCTCTCTCTTCTCTCTTCCCTTAGGCCTTCCCTTTGATGTCTTTTTATACCAATTCCAAAGTATTTTTTTAGTTAGGAATTGGTTGGGAATAGTTGAGGCCACGGGCACTAACAGGTGATCAACAGGTAAAACCCGCGATCTCCGCCCGAAAATAAGGAGTTGTATATATTTTTAAGTGTTTTAATACATATACGCGGGTTGGGTATATATGAACCCGCGTATACACGCGTTTAACTCAGGGGCAATGTCGCGTACAGGGAATAAAACACTGTTTTTTAGATTTTGGACCAGGTCTGGAAGGAGGGGTTGCCCTAGGCCATGAGTGCAGCATCACAAACCATAATAGTGAGATTTGGAGCTATAACACCAAGCTCCTATTTCCTTGCACAATTTATCTTGGGTGATCCTCTTGTTACCAAGTGTAACAAAGATCTCACACATTGCTCTAACACACTGTCAGAACTGCATAATCCTCAAGGAATGAATTCGTTCTGCATGCATGAGTTTTCCTTATAGGAAAACACAATGTGCAACTGATAGTACACTGTCCCCGTCTTTAATCTCAACTGACTCTTTCTCAGAATAGACATGCATGCGTTAATGATGAGAGAATCTTCAATTATCTGGAGTACACTGGTTGAGTGCATGCATGCATCAATTGATTGATAACTCACAATTAGTTTCTCAAACAGTTTGGAACTAATTTAACTGGGCTTAGCTCAGTAAACCGAGCTAACTAATTACAACTCAAATATAACTCAAACTTATCTCCTTAATTGAGGGATAATCTCCTTAATTTAAGGGATAACTGTTGCATGAATTCAGAAAGACTTCTAACTTGAATTTCTCCAACTAATTAACTCAGGATGAATTAATTAATTTTTTTTCAAGCAGCTGGTGAGACTAAATTCGAGTTTTAATTCAAGGACAAATTAAAATTGGAATATTCTTGTTGCCACATTTCAACATGCTTCCCCTTGGCTCATTTATGAGATTTGATGTTTGAGTGAGCTAGTAGGAGACAAGGGGAGTCCTTTGGAGGTTCCTTAACTCCACTTCAATGGTGTAGTGGCTCGAGACTAAGCTCTTTCACCTAGTTCTTTTACTTGGATGTTTCCCATTTAATTTGATTTGTCCCATGGATTGCTAAGATGTTATTTCTATGGATCCCTACAATTATTCAAGAAAAAACTACGATGATTTGCGCAAAACCACTTAGGTGACTTTGTACAGTTTTATTTCTTAAATGGTAACCTTAGAACCTTTAATTTTTCCTTGTTTTTTTATGTTTTCCAATAATACCTAGTGCATTTGCACAAGCCATTCTTCAATGTTGAATGGTCTATTTGGTGCATTTGAGTGCATGATTTTTCAATGATAACATTAATCAATGCCCCTCTTGTGTTATAAATAACCTTCTTTGACCACTTTATGTTATAATCTAAATTTAAAAGTCACATAGCTTGATTTTACCATGGTAGCCTACCACCTGGGTCATATAAGTATTCCACTCACTAATGGAAACATACCCTTAGACTTCACGCTTGAATCTATACTAACATATTTACATCATCTATAATTAATATAATTTCCTTTAATTTCTATAATTTATCTCTCACTATTATCATATATGATATGATCCAATAGATGAAAACTAATATATAACCCAAAACATATTATTTGTAATAAACTTGTGTTACTCAATTTAAATTTGATAGTTATGTGCATGTTCATGAAGATTTCCTATCATCATGAAAATAATAACATAAGCATTATAATTAATTATTATAATAAGATTAAATAATAATAATAATAATAATAACATTATTATTATTAGCAGCATTATTCTTATTCTTCTTCTTCTTCTTATTATTATTAGATCAACATTATTATTAATTATTATATTCTTATAGATTAGTATTGTAGCTAATCTTATTATTATATTATCCACTTAATTATTATTCTTATTTTATGATTTTCCTAACAAGGCACATCTCGGAAATAAGGGAAAGGGTCTCATAATAATCAATTCCTTCAACCCATGAAAAACCCTTGGCCAAACGATGTCTCTTATGCTTTTTAATAGAGTCATCTACTGCATATTTGGTTATGTAGACCCATTTACAATGAACTAACTTTTTTCCCTTTGGAAGAGGAAGGAGATGTTAGGTGTAATTCTTCATCAAATAAGAATACTCTTCTACCATGTTAGTTTCCCCACTCAAGTGTTCCAACAGTGGTTAAAAACTATTTTGATTCTTCTGAAATGGGATGACCAAAGAGTGAGATTCCAATTGAATCTGGCTTACTGGAGGTAAAATAACTAAAATTGGTGGCATCATAGCAATATATGTCAGGTTTCTTTATCTTATGGAGGCTCCTTATCAAAGATTGGTCTTGGACAAGTTATTCCTAATTATATTGCTTAGATTATGGTGGTGCTAGTGGTAGATTCTCTTTTGGTTAATGGCATTTAGTACAAATTTCTTCATATTCATGATTAAAAAACTATTAACATGCTTAGGACCCTTATTAACATTAAAATTTGAGGAAGGAGAAGGAGACAATGCTAAATTCATGTGCTCGTCAAAATGGACATATTTTCGAAGAAATAATTCTTTAAATGTAGGATCAAAGAGCTTATATATCATCATGTCCTCATAGTAGCCAAAACATATCAGTGGTTGACTTTATTTTCCATTGCTTTACACAAGCCCAAGTTGGACTGACAAATACTCTAAAGGAAGAGACATAACTCTTAACATGGATCCAAGCATCCACTAGACTCATATGTTGGACTTCCCTATGAGGCATCTAGTTCTAAATATAATTAACACCATTAACCTCTTCTTGCCAAAAAGAAGGCACCATGTTCTTGGAATGAATCATGCAATTGGCCATCTCTTTTTGTGTCTAGTTTTTCCTTTCTACAATGTCATTTTTTAATGGGTGCAATGAATAGAATGGTGATGATGAATTCCTTGTTCTGTAAAAAAAACTCTTTGAATGTCTAGTTAACATATCCCCCACCCACCCCCAAAATTATTTGTGCATAATTTCTTGATGACACATTATCATTCCTTCTCAACAACTTTGAATATCTTAAATGTTGCAAATGCCTCACTTTTGTACTTAAGGAAGTATACCCAAGAGTTACTTCAGTATCCATCATTAAATATTAGTGCATACTTAGCCTCTAAGAAAGAATGAGTTGGAAATTACATCAAATCACTATGTACCAACTCAAGAAGTGATGTAGCATGTAAATATTTACATTTTAGAAAGGGATCATGATGTTGTTTGCTAAGAAAACAACTTAGACAAATTCCATTAGTACAAGAAACATTTGTAAGACGAAGAAAAATGTCTTGCCTCCCTCTGGCTCATTTATGAGATTTGATCTTTGAGTGAGATAGTAGGAGACAAGGGAAGTCCTTTGGAGGCTCCTTAACTCCACTTCAATGATATAGTGGCTCGATACTAATCTCTTGCACCTAGTTCTTCCACTAGGTGGTTGCCCATTTAATTTGATTTGGCCCACAAATTTCTAAGATGTTACTTCTATCGATCCTTCCAGTTATTGAAGAAACAATCGTGATGATTTGTACAAAACCAATTAGGTGACTTTGTGCAGTTTTATTTTTTAAATGGTAAACTTAGGAACCTTTAGTTTTTCCTTTTTTTTTTTATGTTTTCTAATACTACCTAGTGTATTTGCACAAGCCATTCTTCAATGTTGACTAGTTTGGTTGGTGCATTTGAGTGCATGATTTTTCAATTATAACACTAATCAATGCCCCTCTTGTGCTATAGATAACCTTCTCGGACCACTTTATGTTATAATCTATCTTTAAAAGTTACATAGATTTATTTTACCATGGTAGCCTACCACCTGGATCATATAAGTATTTATATTCACTAATGGAAACATAGCCTTAAACTTCACACTTGAATCTATACTAACATATTTACATCCTCTACAATTAATATCATTTCTTTTAGTTCATATAACTTATCTGTCACTGACATCGTATATGATACGATTCAATAGATGAAATATAATATGTAACACAAAGCATATTGTTTGTAATAAATTGTTGTTACTCAATGTGAATTTGATATTTTTTTTTTACAGAAAATAGTAAACACTTTTTCATTAGAGTGAAACAGAAGTAAATAATGCAACATGTAACTGATAAATCTCCATGAGTTTTTCCAAAAAGAGGCATAAATATCCTCATAATATTTCATAAATTGACATAGAAACTAGTGGAATCAAGCAATAGATTCTATAGAGTTATGATCTACATACAAAACAGTGAGCAGTCTATCCATCTCCATTTTACTGACTATAACAAAAAAAAGGACTCCAACTGAAACTAAGCCTCATAAAAAAAAAGGGAGATGGTATAAGGAAATTAAGTTGGGCCTTCAATAAGTTGATGCCCCAATAGCATCCTGAGTTTTGCATCCCTTACAACTTCATGACTATGCCTTTCTTGAAAGTGGATAAATCCAACTTGAGCTATAAGTGCTTTCTTAGATAGAGAATCAACCTTCTAATTCCATTCTCTATAAATATTCTTAAACATGAGGTTCACAAAATTCCTTACCAAACCTACTATTATGCCCATCTAGTGTTTAAATTCCAAGCCATTCAATTTTCAAACACCATTTAACTAATTGTTTACAACTTTTGAGTCCCCATATATCTGTAATCTGTCAATTTTGAAGGAGGTCACCATTAAAATGAGAATCCAACACATAATGATTTCTACTTTTGTATTTGATACTCCTCCTATATGCATCCAAAAGTATAAGTGTGAATCCCCATTACGACATATTACTACCCCTCCTCCAAAAATCCCTTCCTGCTGAGCTCTATAAAAAGAATGAACTGATTAATAATTTAAGAAAGGAGGTAGATTGATATGACGACAACATGGTATCTTCTCATTCTCAATAAATTCCATAGCAAAACCAATAATCCGATAACAAATCACTGAAATTGCAAGAACATTAAATCCTCCTTTTTTCTTTTTTCTTTTCTATCCTTCCATATACTCCAGGCCATAAAAACTAGAAGGGCCTTCCAAATTCCTTCAGCTTTAATCCACCATTAGATGCTGCCTTCCAAACTACCTAAAGGATCAACATTCTTGATATTTAGAATATAAAAAACATGATTCCACACACATTTTGAGAAAGAGCATTGAAAAAATAAATGGTGTGAAGATTTAGGCTCCTTAAGGCAAATCATATAGATATTCAGAACTGAGAAACCATGTTTGATCAACTTGTTCAAATTTAAAATTTCATCCTCCAATGCTAACCAATAGAAGCACTTTATATTAGTGGGGATTGGCTAGTTCCATAGTTTAATAGAACACCATTTACTCTTGCCAGCATTGAAAGAATCCACTAAAAAAGCATAAGATGTCCTAGCAACAATTTGGCTTGTAGTGGAGTTTCCTCTACATCAACTGACCGACTGAATCAAAGAGAAACAAACCTGATAAAACTAGTGAATGTGTGAAATCATCCCACTCAAAAGCCAGAGAACCACTTAAACCCAACTCGTAAGCAAACATCCATCTCTTTTCAAAAGAGTCTCATGAAGCCCCTTCGAACACTTGAGCTAGGTTTATAATACCTCTTTCCTTTAGGTAGTCAATCAACTGAACTACATAATGTAAAGAAGATCCACCAATAAAAGGGACCCTACCGAGAGGGATATTGTTTCCATTTCCCAGTTGTCAAGCAACATCCTTTTTGAGTGGAACAATTATACAAATTTTAAATTCATATTGCATTTTAATATTGCATATCTACAAAATGCTAAATGCATGAACAAAACCCAAGGATAACTTTGACTTAAGTGATTAGATTTTCGCTGGAAAAATTATACAAATTTTAAATTCATATTGCATTATAATTATACAAATTTTAAATTCATATTGCATTTTAATATTGCATATCTACTAATTGCTAAATGCATTAAAAAAACCAAGGATAACATTGCCAAAAAAACACATTTATGAAGAGAAAAGATAAAAAAAATTGGAAGCGGTATTTTCTTCATGGTTTGAAAATGAACTGTACATTCATCTTATTTATAATAGTTGAGGAGTGTTTAGCTATAGCAAGAAGATAAGCTTTATAATTAATCAAATAAATAAGATTATTATATAAATTTACAAGTTTGAATATTATTTTGTATTCAAATTTCCTATTTATAATAGTTGAGGAGTGTTTAGCTATAGCAAGAAGATAAGCATTATAATTAATCACATAAAATAAGATTATTATATAAATTTACAAGTTTGAATATATTTTGTATTCAAATTTTAATATTATTGAGAAGTGAAATTTAAGAAAGAAAAAATTGAATTTTAACAATATGATGAATTAAGGTATTTATCTATAATTTTTTATAGGTGAATAAAAGGATAAAAATTCAAGGCAAAAACTTTTCTCCAAAAAAGAAGAAAGAAAACAAAAATGACGAAAAAATATGAATGTGGATATGAAGGAAGGACTTAAGTTGACCCCTATGTACTACTTCTTTCGCTCCAAGCAATAGTAGTAAGTGAAGAAACCTTGGTGATGCCGAAGGTTTGGCAATAATATTTACAACTTATTCTTTCATAGGCACATAGTATAGGCTAAGAACATAGTCTTGAATAAATTAGTCAATGAAATGCACATGGATCTCAATGTGTGTGACACTTTGGTTATCACACCAAAGAATTTAGTATGATGATCCTATTGAATGCCAAACTCAACCAATAATTGTCGAAGCCAAAGAACTTCCTAACTAGTAAGAATTATAGGTTGATACTTAACTTCTACAAGTGACAATGTAATCACTTTATATTGCAAGACCAAACAATAGGAGTAGAACCGAGATGGAAAATAAAACGAAATGTGTACTTCTAATCACCGACTAATCCAACCCATTCAAAGTCCATGAAACCAATGAGCTCAAAAGTACCAATAATGTACTAAATGTCAAAATTGGAAGTCCCTCGAATATACCTCAAAATATGTTTTTCTTCCTTCCAGTGACTCTCATGAGGATTTTGAGAGAATCAAGAGACAAGCCCTACTACAAAAACAATGTCAGGGTTCATATGAATCAAGTAGAGTAGACTTCGAACCAGTTGGTGATACAACATAAGATCCACATGTGGTGAGTTGTAACTACTGGAAAGGGTAACATATGACTGAAAAGGAGTACATGTAAGCTTACTAGCCATTCCAAAGAGTTGAAGTAAACCAAGAGCACATTTTTGCTGAAAGATGATGATTCTTTTTTATGATTGATGAATCTATGGTCTAAGAAAATAATGTAGAAGTCCAAGGTTAGTCATATCAAATTGTCCCATCACGGTTTCCTTAACATTTTGAATCAAAAATGGAGAAATACCCGTGGGGATCAAATCATCCACATAAAAAAATAAAATATAAATATTAGAGCCCTGCCTCCGAGGGTAAATTGTAGGATCAGAGTGACAACAGTTGAACCCTAAAAAAGGAAAAAAGCTATCCATATTCTCAAACAAAGTTCTATGAGATTATTTGAGGCCATGTAACAAATTTTCAAGCTAAAAAACTAGTGATATATCTTACAAAAAACTAAGAGGACATTCCATGTAAATCTCCTTATGTAGATCACCATGCAGAAAGGCGATGTTTACATGCATCTAGTAAATAGACCAACCTTAGAAGGCAGTAAGAGAAAGTATAAGATGTATAAAATACATCTTCAAAATAAGGGAAAGTCTTGGGTGCAACCCAACTTGGCCAGATTTTGGGCAAGGAATCTGAATTTTGTGGGTAGAGTGTACAATAGAAAGGATGTCGTGGAGTACGAAGTGGACTGATGCAGAGGAGTGGAAACCTCACAACAAACTCACCACACAGTATAGGCGCTTCACTGTAAAGCCCCTCCCTTTTTTGTAAAAGCATATAATATTGTAAAAGTTGAATGGTTTTGGACCATAGTCCCTTGTATTTTGGAAACCATGGTATTGGGTCCATGGTAATGTAGCGATGTAATCCTTCAATATAATCGTATATATAGGGATGAGTAATAAAGAAGGAAGACATGAATCAATTGGATCCGGATCTATGTTTATGGCTGTATTTTTGTGATCTATACTCCAGAGAAAGGGGCAAGGCTCCACAGTTAAGTGTGCAGAGGCCTGGGTCTATCGCTTAGTGCCCAGATTGTCTGCAGCTTAGTGAACATACAACCTGCAGTTGTGGGCACATGTGAAGAAATGTGTACCAAATTCTCTATTATAAGCAACAATTCTTATGGACATTGTCCCACATTGGGATGAACCACGGTAAAATATGTGTCTTCATGTGTTGATTTGCGTATTATCTACACTTTATTTCAGTACTATGAAGTTTATGGATGTTTATGATATGTTTAAGTGATTAATGTAATTCTGCGAAGTAATGTATAAGTGTGAAGTAGTTCATGAATGCAAAGTAGTTTATAAGCGTTGAAGCATAAGAAAATAAAAATTTACCACATTTCAGTATCCCTCAAGGTTGTAGGAACCTGGTTCTGCAACCTCCCATAGTCACTTCGAGTGAGACAACGACTTGCTTGCACGTCGTTGCCGAAAGGGCTAGTTGTTGGCTTAGGGGGTCCTAACCTAGGTTCGGAGTTAGTTGCACCAACCAACAAAATCCTACACTATTGGCCCTTTCGGCAACAAATCGCGTAGCTGATCTAAAATAACCCCTAGGTGACCTTAGGAAATTAATGAAGGTATTACAGACTCATGTGCTGGTGTGTGTGTCTATGTTATCTTGTGAAACATATCGATAAGATTGTGAAATACACATACAGTTGAAACAGTAAGAAAACATAAACACAACAAAATTTAATAAGGAGTTCACCCAATCCTCTTGGGCTATGTCTTTTGGTCCAACCTTCAGTGGTGGCATTTTTATTATGTTTTTAAAGTAGAGTCTTACAATAAGGAGCTTAATCTGAGTCTCACTTGATAGAGGATGATCAGTAGGATGAGACTTGGAATTCCCAAGTCCTTAGGGTTCACAGACTCCCCTTACCAAATTTTGACCTCAATTGGTCTCTGTCTGCTCAATGCTGCCCTTACTCTGATGGTTAGCTCGACTTCTCTTCCCTCTGCAACTTTGCCTCTCTTTCTGTGTCTCTCAGCCTTCGGCTTCTTCACTATTTCTCTGCCTCACTGTCTCTGTCCTGTCTCTATCAGCTTGTGGCTTTAAAGCCAGTTCATTCCCCGACTGTTCATTTTGGCTTCCCGGCTCTCTAGATCGCCTGCCTCTGTCCGATGGGACTTCTCTTCCCTGCATCATCATTGTTGCGTAATGCTTCGTAGAGAGGTGGCCACCTGTCTCCTTGCGAATTGAGTGTTAGTTCTTCCTGAACAGTTGTTTTTTCTATTATTTCCCAGATGCCTGCAAAATGGGTCCTTCTATCGATTCATTGGTCAAATCAGACTTCAAATCTTATGCGCCATAGTTTATTTCTCCCTCGGGTCTGGTCATCCATCGAGTTGAACCTTCGCCGTTGATCTGGAACCCCCAGATCCTATGGTCTTCGCTTATATCTTGCGGTTGAGTTGCTCGACTGTTAGTCCGCGATGTAAGTGGTTTCTCTCTCTCCTCGCCATACACACGTCACTCAGTGTATGGAATCGCTGAGTCCTTGGCCAAATCTTCTTACCGGCCGAAATGCCTTCGATATTCCACTGGTTTTGAGCACGGGACCCACCTTGTCAGTTTTAGCGCTTTCCCACAGTTTTCCGGTTTTCCTTGTGACCGAGTGCTCGAGGCTTTTCCTTCTCGAGGGGTTTTTCCCAGCGATACATGATTAACACTAATTGCGTATCAGAAACAACCTCTATTTCCAGATCTGAGCTTCTCAATTGCCATTTTTGCGCCATGTGCGGCCTCCATGGGCCAATGGTCAGCGTGCTTTGACCGAAGGTCCTCGTTGCTCCGTGCTGGCTGCAAATTGCCATTATCTAGAGGTTATTTTTGATAGCTATAAGATTTCTTGAAGTCTACCATTCATTCTTAACAATCATGGAATTGTTTGAGGATCCAATTCGGATCACGACCTTCCCACTAAAAAAATTTTTGGACCACCAAAAGTTGGTTTTCAAGCATCGACTAAGTGAGGATACAACTTTCTCACCTGTCCAATCTCTATCCATTTTGCACTGCTTGACTTTGAACCCTGAGGCCAATTCTGAGGTATTCAACAGCTCCCCTGCACATCATTCTCACCTTCCTATCCAGAACTGTGTCTTCATGAAATTCATTAAGATATTTAGGTAACAGGTCATCAATAAAAGGCAACTGACTCTGCTCTTCAGGGTCTTCAATTAATGAAGGTTCAAATAGTCTCAAGTTGTCTGCATTGACGACTGAGTAGATGTGCATATAAGCTGGCAAATCAAGGCGAAAATCATTCTCACCAATTTTCTCAAGGACCCTGAAAGGTCCATACCTTATTGGTTTTAGCTTTTTACCTTCACCTTGCATCCTGTCCTTGCTGATATACAGCCAGACTTGATCACCAACTTGGAAACTATGTTCCATCCGATGCTTGTCATGCCTTGCCTTGTATTTGGCCTGGCTCTTTTCCAACTGTTCCTATATTGCCTGATGGATCTCTTGGATTTGTTCAATGAACCTAGTTGCCTTGTCCACATCGTTGTGTCCCTCAACTGTTGTGTCCTTACCGAAGACAAAATCCAAGGGAGACCTTGGTGTGAAACCAAAACAGGTCTCAAAAGGAGATCTTTGTGTGGAAGAATGTTTGGCTCAGTTGTAAGCATGTTGCACATAACACAAATGTTCATCCCAAAGCTTGGGATGTTTGCTGCAATATCCCCTGAGCAACTGGATCAACGTCCTGTTGACTACTTCTGTCTGGCCATCGGTTTGTGGATGGAAAGCTGTGTTTTTCCTCAGTTTGGTGTCCATCAATTCCCACAGACTTGACGAAAACTTCCCCACAAAACTGGTGTCTCGATCAGATATAATGGAAGTGGGTAATCCAAAATGAACCCATACATGTTGAAAGAACAGTTTTG
>APFE031686044.1:0-21643 GCA_000404065.3 Pinus taeda
AGTATATAGGCAATACAATCTTAGAAGCAAGAAAAATGAAGATACTGGAAGTAAAAGGAATGTAAAAAGTCCTGTCAAAAAGGACTATGATTCTGATCCCAAGATAATTACACAAAATCTCTATAAGAAAGCCACAAAAAATTTGGGAAAAAAACTAACAAAAGATACTATGGAAAATCTAATTCATACTTCTTCTAGAAATAATCAACTAAGCTACCTTCTACCAACCAACAAATTCAACCAGCCACAAAAATAGTTGTTGATAAATCTGATTTTTCAAACATGCTTAAAAATCTAACACCATTCAATATAGAAAATGAACTTGCCAAGCTGAAAATTTCAATCCCCTTAACTTAATTAATCAAAGAGAATGTATAAAGGACTCAGGTAGTGAAGGCATTAAACATTGGGGATAAAACTAATGATGCAAATTTGAGTGATGATCATGTAGAAGGTCATTACTATAAACTCAATTTTCAATGCACCCATAATATAGCAGAATATGAGATACTTCTCTTAGGACTGCAATTATTAAAGACATTAGGTGCTAAAAGAATTTTTGTTCAAGGATATTCTGAATTAATTATTAAAAAGATCAAGGGAGAAAATGCTGCAAAACATCATAGGTTGAGAAACTACACGAATGTTGTCCTTGACTTTTTAAGAACTTTTGAAGAATATGATCTTTCTTTCATTCAAAGGAATCACAATGTGTTGGCTAATGGCTTAGAATTTTTAGCTAGCACATGCCAAATGCCTCATATAAATAAACAATATATAGTGAAGATTAAACATCGTCCTGTTGTACCTGATAATATGAGACATTGGCAGGTATTTGGAAGTGATAAGCAGTTTGAAAACATTTTGCAATATAAAGAGGAGCATGAAGACAATAGCATAGACTCTGAAGTAGAAGATCACATTAGTCAATATTCAGACTCTGAAGTACGAAATCAAAATCAAAACACAAATAGGGCATTTAATTCGCAACAACATGGAAGTAGGGGAAGAAGCAGATAAGATACTAAAAGAAATGCAGTTGAGTCTTAGTTTCACCTGGTCATATGATCCATTAGGGGTCATTTCTAAGTTAAGATTGGAAAACAAGTCGACTTCTTATTTTTTAAAGAGCCACACTAGAGATAGAAAAGTATAAAAACCAGCTACAATGGTGTAAAAGCACCCTACAAGAGGCAGAGGATCAGGTGTTATCCTCCATAGTACAGAATCCTACCATGCAGGAGAAAACAACAAAGAGAAGTCGAGAAGAATAGTCCCTTTGAGGGGCTAAAATTTTCAGTGAAGGCTTCAAAATCATGTATAGGAAGAAGGCCAAACTTAGTTCAAACCTAAGCCTCACCAAGGATTTAGACGAGGAGAACATTATTGCCACGAGAAAGCCACTTATTTCCTCATTAGTAGGTGACCAAGCTACACTCTCTCCCACTACGTCCACAAATTCACATGATCAAGAGCAGGTTATGAATACCAACAAATATACTACAGAGGAGACAGAGAAAAGTGTATTTGATATTTTTAAAAAGTTTAAAATGAGGAATGACACCTTGAAAATCAACACCTACAATCAGTTCTCGAAATAAGACTTCCATTTCTCAAAGCAGGTTGTTGTTAGCCTTCAATTCAGAGAGAGGTAAAATTCAAATGGCATTCATGGAGGCACATGTTCCCCAACCCACACCATCATTACACTACAAGAAGAAAACATTTGAGTTTGATGTAAAAGACATACATCCCATTGACCAAATGGAGATGCACAAGTAGACTCAACAAATTATTTTTTCCAATTTCACTAACACTACTATTAGTTTTTCTAAATTGCAGGTCACATTAGACAATGTTCAATCACAACTAAAGACGAAGGAGGTCTCTGCACTTGCCAAAGACACCAAGATCAAAGTTCTGGAGGATTTGGTTATCAAAATAGGTTATGACCCTGCAAACATAGATGATTCAGAAGAGCTAGTAAGGAAAAGAATACAGACATAGCAACATTAAGGAAGAAGTTGAAATTACCAGCTACAGAAGATACTCTAGCCAAGGATATTGAAGAAACAAAGGCACAAAAGGCAAACATGATGAAGCTCATCATAGAACAGAGTACAGTTGAAGCAAATCAAGACAAATATGGAAAATATGATTAAATAAAATGGAAAAGGCACCAAAATGGTTGTTGTCCCTTTGGAAGCACTCCCTATCACAACCATTCCTACAACTACATCTTCTACAACAAGCAGTGCCTGTTGCAGTTGGCAAATGCAGTGCACAACATGTCTCTGGAGACTAAAGAGATCAACATGTCTCTGGAGACTAAAGAGATCAAAATATTGCAGGCTCAAGTAACAAGATCACAATACAAAGACTGATACTTTTAAAATGAGATAGAGGTATAGAAGAAGTTAGCTCAGTCCTCTATTTGGCAACACACTCGCAGAGGTTAACCGAGGTTAAAGAAATTATGTGGAAAAATATTGTTGAAAAGAGAGATGAAATCTGGCCATGTATCCATATTATATTTGAGCACAAGGAATTGATGGAGAAATCCAACCAAACCATTTCCATTATCAATGCTGAATCGGGAGAAATGGGTGCCACAACAAACAACATCATAAAGTTTCTCAATTCCAAAAATAGATGAGTTGGATGATTTGGAGGTAGATGATAGAATAGAAATAGGCTTGGAATTAAAGAAGCTTCTAACAAAGAAGAACTTCGTTTTAGAGATTACAAAGAAATGTCACACTTTGGAGGTAACATTCAACATGTTTTCCACTAGAATAGAAGCTTTAAACAAGAAATGTCTCCCTTCTTTAATTATGATTAATGATAAATTGATGACCATGGAAGATTACATGAAGAAGCTTCAAGACATTGCAAAGGATATAGCCAAGTCTTCCCACATCAAAGGTACTATGACAAGGAGAGAATGTTATCAAGCTATCAGCAACATGAGTTTTATCCAACATGGGATAAAACACATTTTTATAGTGAAACCCACTTTTGCTCTCTCAGGTACATGAGATCTACCTCAAGGTAACAAAGATTGTCATTCCACATGAAGAGTAGTGGGATAAGTTGTGTGAATTCTAGGATTAAAAATACGAGCTCAACACCCAAATAGTGGCCACTGAGCAACTGTTCTCCACCAAAGAAGTGCAAGATGTCTAGATCGCCCTTCGCTAGATTCACATCTTTTGGTCACATTATTTCATTTATGTTAGTTTCAGTTAATAATAGAATTCCATGTGAGTGAGGTATTAATTTTAATAATTTTTGTAAATTATGTTTAAATACTTCATTCATTCGAAGTATTGAGGTTGGTTCCTCAACATTGTAACATTTTCTATCAAGCAATGTACTTTTTCCACGTTGTTGGAGCACTATTAATAAAAGACTCTTCACAATATACTTGTGTTATGAAACATTGGTGATGTTTTTCCTACTGTAATTGTGTTTTCACTATTATTTTCTTCATGTTATGCATTTGAAATCTAATTGTAAAATAAGAGATGTGAAAAATAGGATATGTTTTTGAGCACCCTATTTGGACTATATTTACAATGTGTATGTTTTCTTTTGAAAGTGTCATTGAGAAATTCTTAAATGCTTCTCAATCCATGCTCAATAAGGCCTTCTCTCCATTCCATAATTTAATCTAAAGGCCCTATGGCTACTCCTTTGAACTTTTGGTGAGTATGTAGTTTTATTTGACTCCATACCCCAATGGAAAGAAAGTAATTTGTTTTTGCTAATTGTTGCTCCAATAGTATCCCCAAGGGTTATCTCAACTAGTAGAGTCCCCATTGTTAAGTACCCCCTTGAGGTAGCAGGGTCAATTCTCCTCCACCCCCTTTGGGTTAGTGTGTGCTAGTATGGCCAAAGGGGTTTGATTCCCTTAGCCGTTGATCAACCCAGATATTTCCCAACTTAACCACCCTAAAAAAATGTGTTGCTCCAATAGTAAAAAAACCTCAACACGTCAAGCAAGCAATCTTCCTCCTCTATAATATGTGTCTGTTTGACTTAGTCCCCTCTTTTAAATTTTACATGTCTCTAAATTATTTGCAATGCATTTTTGTGAGAGAAACAAGGGTGGGGCTGCCACAAAAGAGAGGTGTACTTTGAAGAATTAGATCTCGATCATCTTTGTTCTTCAAAAAGCAAGGAAAAAAGTTTTTCCACACAAAATTTGGGTTTATACTTTTTTGGTGAGGAACTAATCCCCATAGATTGGCCTACTAAGCCATGTTTACCTAGATGCATTACTAGTGTTATTTATTGGGGCACTAAAACCTTAGCCTTTGAAATTTCTTCTTTGACAAAACTAGAAAGACTTTCCTTCTCTTATCACCACTATTTGGGACCATGAGTTAAAAGAAGTGATATAGGAGCATGGGGTGGGAGCTTAGGTGGACACCCACTAGATATGGCAATCTAGCCACCAGAAAAATATTTCATCCAAAACTCTCACACCTCCTAGTTTTATGGTTGCCCCAAATATTTTCTAATAGAAACTAATATTTATTGTATTATAAACATAACCAATAAATATAAAATAGTCAATATAAACATAATAATTAATATAAAAAAATACAAACTCACACACAATGAATAATAATAAAATATTGAGAGGCATATTTAAATATTTATTTACTTATACATTTAAATAATTGAAATAATGTTTTACACATAAACATCATCAAAATTAAAAAAAAAAAAAAAATAAATAAAACAAATGATAAAGGAATTTTTAAATAATGGAAAGGAAAAATTGCAACAATAATAATAATAATAATATTCATTGAAACAACCATCAACTTATCAACTTATAGTATAATAAAGTTATACTTGATTGTAATTCAAATTGAAAAACTAAAATACAATAAATAATTAACTAATATATAGATTCATAAAATATAAGTAATTAATATCTAAAATTTTAAAAAAATGTTAACCTTAATAAATACCAAAATATTTAAAATATAACAAAATAATAATATAATATATATATATATATATAATAAATATATATTAGAATTGAAATATAAATAAACTAATAATTAAATTGTATAAATAAGTGGGACCATTTTCAAATTATCAAAATCACATTATCCATTTATATTTTTTCATAAAATATATAAAGCTCTTTCCTTAAATCTAAACAAACTGCTTAAATATAAACCATGTAACCAATATTTGTCATGTAGTATATTCATTGCAATACAAAATATTACAAAATATTACGATGGAAAATAACCATCCAATAACAATAAAACAATGGCACTTAGAACTAACCATCCAATAATCTAAACAAACTCGTTAAATATAAACCATGTAAGCAATATATATTTAACCATGTAAGCAATGTATGTCATATAGTATATTCATGACAATACCAAATATTACGATAAAAAATAACCATCCAATAACAATAAAACAATGGCACTTAGAACTAACCATGCAATAATAATAAACTAATGACATTTAAAATTGAAATAATTGAAGTGCAAAATATTACTATGGAAAATAACCATCCAATAACAATAAAACAATGGCACTTAGAACTAACCATCCAATAATCTAAACAAACTGGTTAAATATAAACCATGTAAGCAATATATGTCATGTAGTATATTCATGACAATACCAAATATTAAGATAAAAAATAACCATCCAATAGCAATAAAACAATGACACTTAGAACTAACCATCCAATAATAATAAACCAATGACATTTAAAATTGAAGAGAAAAATTTGCACTTCGCAAATACCTCTGCATAAAATTGGAATCGAAGTAACTGTAAGACAATTTGCAAGTAGCTAATACCAACAAGGTTTAAAAAGTAATCAGGCCTACATTGATACATGATGCTAATCAATTGACATTTTCTAATTCTTCTAATTCTCTGACTATACTACGTTGTTTCAACTTCCTCCAACCGCATCCCGTTCACGTCCTGCAAAACCGGAAAAATAAACTATAAAAAAATATGACAATATGCAAAAAGATTAGAATTCATATATTGGAACTAAAATTTTATCTATTTGAAAGACTCACGTAGTCAGATTGTTCAGCCTACCTATTCAGGGGCAGTTATCTTATACTTACGAATAGAAAAACACAATATGATATTGTCAATCTACCAAATTCCAGTCAGGTCAGTGACAAATGTACTAGCAATTCCTGCATAATTCTGCTATTCCTTTGGCCACGGTGGTTCTCCGTGCATTTCATGAGTGCCTTCCATTTGAGTCCCCGCCGGGTTCTGGTACTGGTTCCAGCCCTGAATTCTCCCAAATTCATACTGTGGCCCAATCCCTTGGTTGACACGTGGATTCATTGAAACGTCAATGAAACCTTGATTCACGGCAGGTGGATCAAAGTATTGGTTACTATGATTCTGCTGTAATCTGTCTCCCGTGACAATAGTGTTGTTCTGCACTTGTATCTCTAATGGCATCCCTGCTAGGTATCTACCTTGAAATCGTTGATCATATCCCACATCCACAGCATCAACAGTGCTCGTTCTCAAACCCTGCAGAGGAGCTGTCTTACCTCCCTGATTCATTGCTTCGTTTGCGTTGGCCTCAATCGTGTAGGAAGTTTGTAATGGGGCCCCTCCATGATCGCCATTCCCAGGATCTATTCCTCTTCGACTAAAGTTGTTGGAGAGATTAGGTCAGTGATTTGCCCTCCTTGGAGCTCACTACTGCTAGCAAGAAATTGATTCCACTGCTGCTTTTCTCCTACAAGAGGTACAGAGCTTTGGAATTGCTGTTGAGGTTGAGCATTCGTTAAGGATGAAAAGTTAGAGTCTTCAATTATTTCACTGCCTGTAGCAATCCTCTCTGGCAGTGTGGATTGTGTCGGCAGTGGAAGCGGAGGGACACTATTATTTGCTGCTGAAGGACCGAATGCAGTTAGCTGCCGAATGCGTTCCAGTACAAAGGGCTGCTGTTTCGAAGAAGACCGCGGGTCTTCGGCTCCTCCTGGATGTTGGAAAGTTGGTGTCAGAAATTGCTCCGATGGAAACTGAGCGGGGACGTCCGTGGCGAATGATAAGTTAGGCGGAATTTCTTTGCTTACTTGTCGGCCATTGATATTAGGTAATCCAGTGTCTGCCCCCCATTGTCCAACCCTAGCAGTCTAGTCAGCTCCAGCAAACGCTTAGTTTGTTTTGACACTAGCCAATTTAGGGTTTGTTTGCCATTCTGCAACCCCAGTTCTCTTGTGAGACTTATTATATGGGGCGCCATTGATAATAACCAATCAATCGCCTGTCCGCCTTTCTCACACTCTAGCTCTTTTGTCAAGTCTGTCAATCTATTGATTTCAGACGGTAACATCCACCACACCGCAGCTCCCGTAGATCTCAAATCCAAGCCCTTAGTGAGTTCATATAATGGTTGTCTACACTCATTCGGCACGTCCAATCTCCAACGTTCTTTCTTAGCCTCATGAGGTTGCTTCTGCAAATCACCTGGACAGCCCTCTTGCTCGGCCTCTGATTCCGTATTCCGCTTGGTCGTTTTTCCGCAAGGACGGTCAGAGCTTGTCCCCGCTAGGTTTTTCTCTTCGCTATCCATAGCGCCGTGGAGGAATCAAAAGCTCACTCTACGATATTAAAACCTAATTCTCAACGCTTAAATCACTCAAAACAGAGGATATGCTACGAACCGCAGTATGAATCCACGAGGACAGTGTAATAGTTTCATGTTAAGATATCGTTGCCGGAATTAATAGGGGATTTGAAATAATAATTGAGAAAAGTTAACGTTTTTTACTAAATTCTACAGTATTATGAATGGTAATAAAGGTATAAATAAATATTGTAAATAATTACTTTATTAACTATATTTCAGGATAAAGATACTTGATATTCGCGACAACTATATATTAGGTTCAAGTTTTCTTAAAAATGGTTATGGCTTATTAAAAAATTATTTTAATAATAATATAAAATAATAAAATAAGGCTTAAAACTCTTTTTAAAATTTTAAGGTTCATTCTAATAATTTTTCCTTTCACCAATGTTCTGTTATAATTTTGTCCCTTAATTTTTAAGTAATATATTTTAAAATTTAACAAAAATTCCTTAGAATCATGTGTGAGTTGTATCTGTGAGTTGTATCTTCGTTAGGGTTTTTTAAAGGGATGAATCCATTTATATCTTAAAAAGTCATTCTAAACAATTATTACAATTTCAGCACAAAAATCAAAACTTAAAAAAATTAGACAAGATGTTAATTAATTAATAAATTCAAAATAAAATATTTTTAACCTTGATTTTTTACCATAAACTTACATGACCCCATGGAGGATCATAAAATGATCTTATCACCTAGGGAATTACACGTAAATAATGTTTTGAATATTAACCACAAATTTGACTAGTGATTAATGACATTATAAACATAAGTAATATATGAAAATAACATATTTACATTTCGATGGTCATGTTATCTCTAGAGGAATCTCTCCTAGGTTGAAGCTCGGAGATGCCTTGTAACATATAATCTTCAATATTGTTATGAGAACTATTGGAATGGATGATGGTTTGGATCAAGTGAGCTAACCATTTCACCTCTGTTCTCACTCAAGACATGCATGAACACCCTCAACAATACAAGGCTTTGGACTGTTAATGCTCAATAGTTTATTGATTTAATGAGTAGATGGAGAATACTAATTGTACCAGCAGATTGCATACATAAATACATATGAATGGCCACCTGCATGTAGTAAATGAAACTTGCAAATCTAATTTATGAATGCACGGATAAGATGACAGTTATTTGACATTAGATACACCATAAAACATGAATAACCTATTCAAGTGCAAGCGTAGAATAGCAGAGAAAATGGAAATTGAACATATAATAGAAAAATAAGTTTATATTGCTAGAATGAAGATGAGAAGCTTGAAGGAACAAAGTAGCAACAATCTCGAGAAGTTGAACCCTTGCTACATTTAGTTTTCAGCCTTTTATAGGCCTTTTACCATGATGTTGAGCTCTCAAAGGCTCAGAGTCTTAATCTGTCCTCTCTATCCCTCAACTGTTTGATTCAAAGAGGAATAACCACCTTTAGGTAGTTTGATGCGCTGTCTAGGAGGTCTCTCATGCCACAGATGCTCCATGATCAGTTGTTGGTTTTGGATAAGCTATGTTGTTGATGCCTCATGATAGATTCTGCTTCAGGTTGTGCTGCATTGTAGGTGCCCATGATATTTTTGTTTTGGGCTAGTTGCGTTGTCTACTCCATGATCTCTATTGTTGTGGCTGTGTTCGGCATGCTTTGTTGCGTTGTGCCCTTTAAAATGTTAGCAATGCATGCTTTCTGTAAATACAGAACAACACTGCCGTAATGTTTCTGTTTTAAACAGAAAACACAACAATATGGAGAAGTCCCACCCCTCTTTGTCCTTTTCGAACTTCAAAAGACCTCAAAAATGGGATATATGTCCATCAGGTTTGCCTTTTGGGTGATATGACATCTCCACTGTTGATGTGGGAGTTCTAGATCCAATGGTGATGATCCATTTCAGGCGGCTCTTTTGTACTCGAGTTAAGCACCCGATGAGGGTGGTTTTCTCTCTCCTTGTCCTTGACGCATGGCGATCGCTATATGGCATTAGTAGGGGCTTGGCCTAAACCACTTATCGCCTTTGGCTTTCCCGAAATCCTTCTAGTTTTGCAATTTTCCATTTATATTGAAAATATGTGAAATACATTAAAGATGGCTTTCCACAGATCTCAAATTTTATATATTTCACTTCCTGGACCCTTTCAGGTTCGGGCTCATCATTATCCACACTGCCCTATGTTCCTTTGTATTTCGTTATATAACGAAATACATTAAAAATGTATTAAAATCGTCGTACCCATGGACCTGAAATATTATCAAATATCGTATATATAACCGTCGGGTCCGGTTATCACATCACCCATACACTTGTGCATAGGCCCCACCGCTTGGTGCTACTCCATTGGGATATAGCGATGAAATCCGATCACAATCCCTTATCACTCATGCCGAGGGCCCTTTCCTAAATCGTTGACACCTCGCCAATGTGACCCGCTGATCTGATCATCGGAGATCACTAATCGGTAGTGTCCTACGCTCCTTCTTTAAGTCGTCCTCTTTGTAGAGCCGATTGCGATTAGCGACTTACATCTGGGTCATTGATTAGCCAGATCTAATGGTTGTTGTTCTTTCAATGTTTAAGCTTGTGATTTTGGCTTTTTCATGGTTTTTCAAGTGCTTTTTTCCTCCGGATAGTGTATTTCTGCCCCTCCAAGGGCTCTCCTCTTGCGTTGATTTTAACCTTTGGATGATTTTGAGCAAATGCTGAAGATTTCAAGAGCATTTTTAGATCCCTTGGGATGATTTTAAGTAAATTTGGAAACTTTAAGAACATATATGGATTCAATTTTGGGCCTTTTGCTCGCGAGGCTAACACTGGCTCCTTCTGGTGATGAAATCCTCCCTGTGAGGTTTCAAGGATCACAGATAAATGCCTTTCCTGCAAAAACAAAATCAAATCTTCCTCGTAGTGTTCCATTAGGCATGTTGTCTATTTTGTAATGAAAAATAAAAACTAGAAAAAACATGTTTACAATAACAAGGATTTAAAGCCTTAAACGAAATAAAGTTTCAATTAGCGCCCATTTACTCGGCTACCAAAAGTATCTCCTCCTTCCAGACTGTGCAGAATGAATGCATTTTTCTGCTGAACTTGAGCGATGACAAAAGGACCTATCCATAAAGAGTCAAACTTGCCATGATTATCTTTCTTTTCCTTAAATGCATCCCATTTAAGCACCCAATCACCAACTTGGAAATTTTCCACTTTTGCCTTCCTTTCAGAGGTTTCTTTGATTGTCTTTTGATGAGCCTTTGAATTCTCAACTAGATACTCTCTGATCTCCTATAGTTCAACCAGGTTATTCATTCTTCTTACCATGTAATTCTCTTCATCTTGTTATTCTTGCAAGAGTTTAGCCACAGGGAGAACCAGTTGGATAGGGGAAACAACATCAGCACCATAAACTAGTTTAAATGGAGAATTCCCTATGGACTTTTTTATGGTAACTCTGTTAGCCCATAGTGCAAACTTCAACTTGGAATGCCAACTCTTTTCTTTGTCCTCTAAAAATTTTTTGATTACCCTTACCAGACTCTTGTTAGATGATTTTTCTAGGACATTGCCTTGAGGATAATATGAGGTAGAATGCACCACTTTAATGCCCATGGATTCAGACATGTCCACCAATTCTTTTTCCTTGAAAGATACTACATTATTAGTAACTAGTTTGGTTGGGAAACGAAAATCTCATGAAAATATTCTCATTCAAGAACTTTATGACAACTTGATTATTGGCATTCTTAGTTGTTATAGCCTCAGTCCACTTGGTGAAATAATCATTTGCTACTAATATCCATTTGTGTTGGCCATTGGAATGTGGGTTGATCTCACCTATAAAGTCCAAGCCCCACTACTGAAAGGGACCATTGACATGTAATGACTTCAAGGGCATAGATTTTAGCTGTTGTCTTCCTGCAAACCTCTGACACTTGTCACAAGTTTTCAAAAAAGAAAACAGATCAAAGAATAGAGTAGGCCAATAATACCTAGCCCTCACAATTTTGTGAGCTATGGTCCTCCAATAATGATGCCCTCCACAGATGCTAGAATGGAACTGGTGTATGACTTCCACAACTTGTTCTTTATGTAGAAATCCCAAGAGGATTCCTGATGGGTATTTCCAATAAAGCAGATTTTTATTTATGCATAATTTAGCTGATCGGAGTTTAATGGCTCGGGCTTGACTTGAGCTAAGCCCTGAAGGGAACTCTAGCTTTTGCAAAAAATGAACTGTGATGTAATACCATTGAAAGGTGGCTAGATTTTCAACCAGAGATTGATTCTACTTTTGTTCTTCTGCTGCTCCCTCTATCTACTCATCATCTGAATTTAGACCCATGCAATTTATTTCTAACAAGCTACAATTTTATTCAGCCATAACTTTAGCCAAGCCCTGGCATTTGACAAGCTTAGTGGGCTTCACCTCTATGTTAGACTCTATCAATTTTGCAATCCATTTAGCTCTCTTTCCATCAATATCTCGGTGATTTAAGACATCCTTTACTGAGCCCGAACGTAGATATGCAACCACTTTGGAATGAAAAATATAAATTCTGAATGCATTTAAAGGTTTTTTGAGAGCATAAGCTTGTTTTTCAATAAATTCATACCTTAGTTTAGCATCCCTTAGAGTTTTGCTGAAAAACGCCATCGGGTGCTCCATGCCTTCATCATTTTTCTACAACAAAATTGCTGCAAGTGTATCATAAGAGGCAAAAGAGAAGATACAAAAATCCTTAGCGTAATTTGGGCTTATTAGAATGGGAGCTTCCATGATAGCTTGCTTGATGGCTTCAAAAGAGCTTCTTGAAGCATCTGTCCATTTTATTTCTGATCCTTTCTTCAGCATGGAAGTGATGTGCTTTACTAACTCTGCAAAGTTTGGAATGAACCTCCTTACAAAGTTAATCTTACCTAGGAAGGATTGAATGTACCTTTTTGACCTTGGGATGGACAATGTCTGAATTTATTGAACTCTTGTTGGATCAATATTCACACCTTCAATAGAAACAATATGTCCCAAAAGCTTCCCTTCTTCTAGAGTAAATTGTGACTTCTTCGGGTTCACTGAAATTCCAAACTGTCTGCACTTTAGGAAGACCTTCATCAGATGCTACAAATGGTCTTTGTGACTGCTAGAGATGACTCTTATGTCATCAAGATAAATAAGGACACACTTTTCCTTCTCTCTCAAAAAGGCTATGTCCATGGCCCTTTGAAAACTAGCCCCAACATTCATCAATCCGAAAGGCATATTGGAGTACATGAAAGTGCCCCAAGGAGTAGTGAAGTTGGTCCTTTCCTGATCTTCTAGATGTACAACAACCGGATTGTAACCTAAAAATCCGTCTAAGAAATACATTACTTTGGCCCCTGAAACTCTTTGCAGCAAGTGTTCCATCTTAGGCATGGGGTAGTTATCATTTTTAGAGCACTTGTTCAGATTTCTGAAGTCAACACAAAGCCTGATCTCTCCATTTTTCTTTCTTACTACCACAAGGTTAGCTATCCACTTTGAATACCTTAAAGGAACTATGATTTTGGCATCCAACAACTTCTTGATCTCTTTCTCAATCAAAGGAAAGAAGAGAGGGCTGATAGGTCTTAATTTTTTCTTAAAAGGGGTGGTGTTCTTCTCCACTCGAATCTTATGTTGAATGATCTTTGTGTCATAATCTTTAAGATCACAGTATTCCCAGGCAAGAATATCAGAGAATTTCTTTATTAGGGTGCAATCCTCATAATTCTAGGTAGAACACAAATGAGTGGATAGATTGATGAATTTCGGACAAGGTGGGATCCCTATATTATGTTTACAAACAACAAACTCATTTTCTGTCTTGGCAAGCTTATAAGGCACATCGTTATGATTGAACAACTTCTCTAGAGGCACCAATGCTTTTGGAATATGATGACTAGGCAATTGGACAATGCCTCCTCGGTCGATCTCATCCTTTAGCTTGGACTGGCTGCATTTTTCCATGGTTTCATTTTCTTAGTCGATGTGCGTTTCAGAAAATTTCTCAACGACTTGTAAAAACCTATTAGTTTCCTCACTGTTTTAAAAAACTCTCCAGTATTTGACATTGTCAAGTAGAGACTGTCTATATCTTACCTAAACTTCATACGCCAAATTAGGAGGCAAAGGAGAAATAAACGTGCTAGCAGACGTAGCAAGGGAGTCGGCAAGCTCGCTCTTCATTCTCGGAATATAAGAAATGTTGAAATCATTAAAACAGCTCTTAAGCCTCCATACCTCATCTATGTATGCTTTCAGTCTTGGATTCTTTGCTTGGAATACTTTATTGACTTGCTGAATGATGAGGTTTGCATCTCCAAACACTTTCATGCCTTTGATACCCATTTCTTTAGCAACGCTTAAGCCCAGAACCAAAGCTTCATACTCTTCTATGTTATTTGTGACCTCAAATTTTAATTTGAAAGATAAATGAATGTATTCTTGTGTGAGGGACACAAGGACTACACCTTCCCATGCAGCTTCATTAGAGCAAGCCCCATCAAAGAACATGTCCCAAATCTGTGGGCCTTCTTCCTCAACGATATGGAAAACTGGTTTTATAAGCTGTGTGGAGACCAACTGGGATTATTCAAAATGAAGAATACATAATCCAAAATCAGTGTCAACAACATAGATGGGATGATTAGTGGGATTCTTCTCATCATTGATGATATAAGCCAACTGAGCTTCTGTGTGTAATCTCTTTCTCTCACCTCCAAAGACTGGGACAGTAGCATAGGATAGATCATTTTGTAATGATCCACTTAATCTCTTGATCCAACGTCTGGAAAGTACCATGCCAAACTTGGGGGGTACATCTGCTACCACAATATCCATCATCATGCTATTCATGGGAAACTAAGACAAAGTGTTGGCTAGGTCCTTGATTAATCCTAGGCATTTCACTTTTCTAGAGTCAAAAGAAAATAGGTCATGATAAGGTTTGGTGATATCAAGACCCAACTCATCCACGACAGCCTTTGGCATTAGATTATGGCTGGCTCCAGTGTCCAAAAGGCAGTTGTGAAGGATTTTTTGATCAATAGTTAGAGAGACATAGAATGATGGGGAGATATCTTCACAATTTTCAATCATTGGGCTGAGAATAATAGCTGGCTTGTCATCTTGTAGATTTACATATTCACTAGAGGCTTGGATGGCTTTAGGCTTAAGGGCCTTGAGGATGGATACTTTCAAGGACTCATTCTTCACTAGTTCAATCAAAGGCATAGGTATTCTTAGCTTCTGAATTTCTGATTGAAAACTGAAAGGAGAAGGAGACTCGTCAAGGCCTCTTACCTCATGAGATGGAGCTTTGAGGATGATGGGATCAACTACTGGTTGCTTTTGCTTATTAGCTTGTTGTACTGTAGGGACAACAACTCTTTGAATAGGAGGTTCCTTCGCATTATTCATCTTTGACCTCATATTATATCTTTGTTGATCTTCAATTTATAGAATAGCTTCACCACCCCATTCTTGGCTAATCTGGTCATTGAACAATGACTTTTCATAAGCAGATGAGGTAAAAAAGGGAGCATTTCCTTTGTCTTCTAGACAATGGATCTCATCATCTTCTTCAAACTGCTCTTCTTCCATGACTGCATTTTGAAAAGGGGCCTTCACCGTTCAGTCTTCATTGGCATCTTTACTTATTTGCAAAATTTGTAACGGCTAATTAGTCATTCTATATGGATTTCAATTTGGATTTCTAGGAGCAAAGGTTTTAGGAACTCTCCCTTTCCCGGGGTGCTACTCAACCTTTAATTTGGATATTTTAGAGGCTAATGACTCTATCATTTTGGTCATTTTATCTCTCTTAGGATCAGAGGATGATGAAGGCTCTCCCATCTATCTTCTTCTATCAACATTTCTGTTGAGCTTCTCTGTAGCCATGAAGTTTGATTCCACTTCCAAGGATGCATCCTACATGTTAGCTAAAGTAGCACATTGCCTCTCCTTCAATAGTAGGCAGAATTCAGAAGCGAAAGCACTGGCATAAGTGAGTTTAGTAGAGGTAGTAGTGGGTTTTACTTCAGCTGGTATCTTGCTATACATACGGCTAAACCTCTTATTAAAATCATACAACAACTCACCATTTTCTCTCTTTAAGTTGCCAAGCTCAGTGTGGTAGTAGAGGAGATCCTTCTTTTCCCCCCAATTCTTTAGAAATGCATCATCTAAAGCCTTAATATTTGCTATAGATGTTGGGATTAGTTCCCTGAACCATTTTCTAGCCTCTCCATCTAGGCTTTCGACAAATACTCTCATCCATACATCATCTTCACTAATGTCCAGGTTATCGGCATAGTTATAGAATGACTCAAGATGTTCTTCAATACTAACACCTTCATTCCAGGTGAACTTAGGCCTACATTTATGATATTCTCGAAGAGGCATGGCATCTAAAGGAGTAGGCAATATTAGAGGCCCATACCTAGCAGCTATGATTTTTTCCATTTTGGTACGTGCTTGTAGACCTGCCATGGCTATGGTGGCTAAAAGAGTAGTGGCAGTCTGAATCATGGAGGGTTGAGGAGTGACTGATAAGACTAAAGGAGTACGATGGATAGGAGGTGAGGTTTCCTTTGGGCTTACAACAAAAGGAGAACCTAAAGAATAAGTAGCCTTATGAATCTCTAAGAGTTTTTCTTCACTGCTAGTATTAGATGCTATACTCTCAACATGTATTTGTTCTATTACAAGACTTTCTTGAAGAGATATAAGAGCTTTTTTAGTTTACCTGAACATGATGGTCCTTTCTAAAATACCTTTCTCTCTTTGATGATCTTTTTAGGTTCAAGTACTCGGTCAACTTGTTATTTCAGAAGATTTCTTAGAGTATGCCTCACAAACTGAGCCAGAACTATGAAGTAGAGTTGCCAAGATGTTTAGCCTCTAGTAGAGTTGATAGATAGATTATCACAACCAAAAAAGTGCTCAGAATTTGTATATCATCAAATATGGATCTATGTCATTTCCCATGGAAGATGAGCTTTAGTTTCCTCTCCCTCGCAACAACAACAATTATGTTCTCTCTCCACGAAACTCTCCTAGGTTGCAGCTCAGAGATGCCTCGTAACATATAATCTTCAATATTGTTCTGAGAACTATTGGAATGGATGATGGTTTGGATCAAGTCAGATAACCATTTCAGCTCTATTTTCACTCAATACATGCATGAACACCATGAATAATACAAGGCTTTGGACTACTAATGCTCAATAGTTTATAGATTTAATGGATAGATGGAGAATACTGACTGTACCACCAGATTGCATACATAAACACATATGAATGGCCAGCTACAAGAAGTAAATGAAACTTGAAAGTCTAATTTATCAATGTAGAGATAAGATGACAGTTATCTCACATTAGATAGAGGAGAAAACATAAATAACCTATTCAAGTGCAAACATAGAACAACAAAGGAAATGGACATTGAACATATAATACAAAAAGAAGCTTATATTGCTAGAATGAAGATGAGAATCTTGAAGGAACAAAGTAGCAACAATCTCCAGAAGTTGAACCCCTACTACATTTAGTTTTCACCCTTTTATAGGCCTTTTACCATGTTCCTGAGCTCTCAAAGGCTCAAAGCCTTAATCTGTTCTCTCTATCCCTTAATTGTTTGATTCACTAAATAGGCAACCATGCCTTGGAGGTTTTCTCCTTCTGATAGAGGAATAACCACCTTCAGGTAGTTTGATGCAGTGTCTAGGAGCTCTCTCATGCTAGGCATGCTCCATGATCACTTGTTGGTTTTGGATAAGGTGCGTTGTTGATGCCTTATGAGAGATTATGTTTCCAGCTGTGTTGCACTGTAGATGTGCATGAAATTTATGTTTTGGGCTAGCTGCGATGTCTGCCTCATGATCTCTGTTGTTGTGGTTGTGTTGGGTAGGCTGTGTTGTGTTGTACCCTTTCAAATGTTAGCAATGCATGATTTCTATAAATACATAACAATATTGTCGTATTGTTTCTATTTTAAACATAAAACAAAGCAATATGGAGAAATCCCACCCCTCTCTGTCCTTTTCAAACTTCAAAATTCCTCAAAATTGGGATATATATATCGATCGATTCCACCTTTGGGGTGATATCACATCTCCACCGTTGATCTGGGAGTTCTAGATCCAATAGTGATGATCCATTTCGAGCGGCTCTTTTGTACTGGAGTTAACAGCCCTATGAGGGTGGTTTTCTCTCTCCTCATCCTCGACATGTGGCGTATTGTATGGCATGGGGCGGGGCTTGGCCTAAACCACTTATCGCCTTTGGCTTTCCCGAAATCCTATGAGTTTTGTGATTTTCCCTTTATATTGAAAATATCTAAAATACATTAAAATGGCTTTCTGTAGATCTCAAATTTTATATACTTCACTTCTAGGACCCTTTCGGGTCAGGGCTTCATCGCTATCGGGACTACCCTATGTTCCTTTGTATTTTGTTATATAACAAAATACATTGAAAATTTATTAAAATCGTCCTACCGGCGGACCTGAAAGATTATCAAATATAGTATATGTAACCCTCGAGTCCATTTATCGCATCGCCCATATACTTGTCATAGGCCTCACCCCTTGGTGCTATTCCATTGCGATATAGCGATGCAATCCGATCACAATCGCTTATCGCTCATGCCCAGGGTCGTTTCTTAAATTGTCGATACCTCACTGATGCGACCTGCCGATCCGATCATTGGAGATCACTGATCAGCGGTGTCCTACGGCCCTTCTTTAAGTTGTCCTCTCTGCAGCGCCAATTGTGATTAGCCACTTAGATCTGGGTCGTTGATCGGTCAGATCTAACAACTGCTATTCTTTCAATTTTTAAACTTGCGATTTTGGTTTTTTCATGGTTTTTCAAGTGTTTTTTGCCTCTCGATAGTGTATTTTGACCCTTCCAAGGGCTCTCCTCTTGCGCTGATTTTGACCTTTGGATGATTTTGAGCAAATGGTGAATATTTCAAGAGCATTTTTAGATCCCTTGGGATGATTTTAAGCAAATTTGGAAACTTTAACAGCATATATGGATCCAATTTTGGGCCTTTTGCCAGTGAGGCTAATAGGTCGCAAAAAAGATAAATGAGACTTGAATATAAAGTGGGTTTTTAATTCTAATTTAAGAGATGGAATCAGAGTTTGGATGGGGAAGATATCGCTCATTTAAAAATCAGTTGTGTTGTAGAATTTATTTTCTCACGAAAACTCCTGATTTTTGTAGGTTTTGAGGGGAATTTCGAGAAACTATTTTCATATCTGATATCATATTGAAAAATTACGAAAAAAAAAAAATATCGGTCGAGTCAGATTCCACATGAGGGAGATATCGTTGATTTAAAATCAACTCATTTTTTAGAATTTTTTGTGATGAGGGGAAAGTTGCAATGCGAATCTGAAATTCCTGAGTGCCTAGATGGGAATTTCTATCGCATTGAAAGATGCAAAATGGTCGTTCCAATTCCAAAAATAGGTTATAAGAAGGATTCTAAGCAATATTGATCTAGTTGTGTCAATTTAAAATTTTTGCCAAAGTAAGTGATTTTTTTGTCAAAACTGTCTTCATCGCTTCTAGCAAGAAATTTTTTGTAGGGAAATATAATGGTCCTAATATTGAAAAAGTCATAGAAAGACAAAATTCATTATGGCCAAAACGTTGGAAATCTTTATGGAATCTTTTGGAAGACAAGGCTGCCATATGGTGGGGCTCACTTGAGAGTAAGAAGTTGTTAAGCATTCCTCATGAAGAATTAAAAAAATTCCTTTTACACAAATGGTCTCATGCTAGAAAACAAGATAATGAGAAGCATGTGCGGTTATTTTCTACATGTATCTCCTTATTACAGGATCGATGACCATCAAAAAAATGTGGTGAGTCTCTTCACATCTCTCAAGATACAGTAGTCACTCCTCTTCAGGTGAGGTATTCAGAAGAAGTTCAATAGCTAGCTTTAGCAAAGGGATTTCACAATTGATTGGAATAGTTTCCTCTAAACCATACACTGGTTGGAATCGAGTGAATCCAGTGGTCGTCTTAGTAGAAGTTATGTAAGCCAAAAGAGCTGAGAATAACATTAAATTCCAATTGTTTAGGTGCTTCCCAATAGTACGTTGAAGCATAACAATCAAAACTTTATTGATTGCTTCAACATGAAAATAGGCTTATGGATAATAAGAAGTTGATATATCATGTCGAAGGCCGAACTGAGTAGTCAACTCTGCCGTCAACATTGTATGTAGGCATCGGTCAGCATACGAGAATGAACGGGAGGAGCGATGGCGTTCCGATGAAGAGCGGCCGCTAGGGTTTTGCAGTTAACCTGCGACGGCAGGGCTCCTGCAAGGCACACTCAGATCTCACAGGCGCTGCCAAAAGTTCAGGTAGCAGGCAGATCAGGAGGCCCCAATGGTACCCCCGCAGGGGGATGGGGCAGAACTCCCGCCCCTTAAAGGAAGCCAGCAAGGACCAAAAGGTAACAACAGCACAGGCTCAGCGAATCAAGATAAGTCCACAGGGGAAACGCAGAACACGGTGGATCCTCAGGCTTCAAATGACAATACAAAGGTTAGTTCCTCCACTTGTAAACCGATTGCTACTCATAGGCCAGAAGTTGAGCTGCCCAGTGATAGAATAAATGGAAGAATACAATTTATGAAAGACCATGCTTTAATAGGTAAATTTATGGGCTTCTGGCCAAATGAAAAAGCTTTAAGAGGCTGGATAAACCACAAATGGAAGCCAAAGGGCGAAATAACCCTCATCCTAGGGCCGAAAGGTTTTTTTACGGCCATCTTTAACTGCCTGGAAGACAGAAACAAAGTTTTCGATGGGGGGCCATATTTTTTCAATTCTGCTGGGCTCTATCTCAGAGAATGGGTTGCGCGATTTAATCCGGATAAGGAAGACCTTAGCTACGCACCAGTTTGGATCTGACTCTACTCACTGCCATGGGAATATTGTGGTGAAGATTCTTTAAAATCCATTGGCTCAGTGATAGGAGATTTTGTAAAAGTTGTAGAAGAAACCAAAACTGTGAGATATACTACTTATGCCTCCTATGCCCGGATATGTGTTTACATGGATCTAAAGCAAACTTTGCCAAATACAGTAAGACTCTTCCATGACGATCATGACTGGATCCAAGTGATTGACTACGAAGAGGTGCCTTTTCGTTGCAGAAAATGTCATGTTATTGGTCATCTCTTCAGAGATTGTCCCCTGAACAAGAAGGAGGAAACTCCAACCAACCCCGAATCTCATCAACCGGATGGCTTTACTAAGGTGACAAACCGAAGACGCGGCGGCAAGAAACCAAATGCCCCTCCAAAATCATCGCCAGTAGAGAACTCCATCCCCTCTACCAGCAACAGCTTTGAGGCGCTAGCAAAAACGACAACTCGGGATGAACCCAGCAAGGAAAAGACAACACCCAATGCACCCCAGCAGGAGAAACCAATCTCGACCCAGCAAAGCGAAGAGACCCAACAGGTCTCAGAACCTTGGAGCAACCCAGATATGGACATTGACAATCCCCTTCAGAGCAAGAATAAAGAGAAGGAGGCAGAAGGTATGGCGCAAGAAATACAGTTCATGGAGGATGACAGTGAAATAATCGATCTTGGGGAATTCGACCTCCAAGGGATGGAACAAGCCTGCAATCTGGGCAACTTTGACAAAATTCCTGAAACCCAAGTGGACAACCTGGTGGAAATACTAAATAAGGCCCAAACGAAATACTCCCTAGGAGTACAAACAGGTAGTAAATGGGATGGCAAATTTGCATATAAAGATAGCAAAAAAAGAGGAAGGAAAACAACATTGGAACGAACAATCAAGCTTGGAGAAGTCTTAGTTGAGTCTGGAAGATATGCCAAACTCACCAAGTATTTCAACACCAACTTAAACCCCTCTCAATGAAGTTGATATCTTGGAACATAAGAGGGCTCAATA
>APFE031686045.1:1712-21886 GCA_000404065.3 Pinus taeda
AAAAATCAAGCTGGTAGTCCCGGTTTTGGGATCCAGGGGAAAATCTCTGTGTATATGTATTTTATGTGTTATGCTCTCGCATTGTTTATTTTCTGTGTTTTAGAATTCATATGTAGGTAATTTCTATACGGGGTTAAAACCTACATATACGCTATTGTTCTTAATCATACCTACATATATATTTTCTTCTCATAAAGAATACCCGTGTATAGATCTCAAAACAAAAATACCTGAATCTGAATCACTATCATACTGGATCAATCGCTAAATCACATGTTGAACACATCACAAATCACTGAACCAAATACAGATAACAATATAGCAGTATCATCAACATTTCATTAGTTCAACCCAATCAGTACTGTCAAACACAAATTATCATGATAGAGACATCATTGACAGACAGAAACAAACATAACAAAACTGATCAAACATCATTAAGAGTTCATACTACAAAACCCTAGTAGCTATACACAACTCTTATAAAGAACACCCGCATATGTACATGTTTTTAATACTTAACACTAGCATACGTATTCTGTTCTTTTGCATAATATATATGTGATTCCCCTGTAGTAGATCCGCGTATTTACACGAACTCTTTGAAGAAAACTAGTGTATAGATCTATAATCAATGAATCATGCCTTCGCTGCAACCACAAGATAAACTTTGCAACCCTTATTTTCACATGTTCATGTCAGAGTATCATTACCATCACATATCTATCATTATGTTGTAGCAGCTGCAACACCCTCCAAAATTTTGGCCTACACTTAAATTTGAGAGCTTATTGTGGATCCTGTGATTGATCGTTCCTTAGTCGCTTATTGGTAAGCTAATGATCTCAAGCTCCCCTCTTCCATATTAAGGGTCGTCCACGCTTTTATCTTTATATAGTATGTGTCATCTTTGGGCATGGGGATCACCGCTCATCATGCAAAGGGAAGTTTGTTTTGCTTCAAGGGGAAATATTTGTGAGAATGGGTTGTCCTCACCACATAAACATGTTTCACACCCATTTCATGAACTTTTTTACAAGTGTCACTTTTATCCTCTCAAATTCTATCATTGGAGCCGCACTTGTCGTAAGCAGCCACAAAGGTTATTACATTAAGCGAAGTATGTTTCTATATGTTATGGATGGTCTATGTTGCATCACTAAGTGTTCAAGTGTGTGATTGTAGTCAAAGTTTTATCACTGTTACATCAGTTCCACTGAGCCCACACTTAACTAAATTCTGGAGTTCCCTTAACAACCTATCCTTATCTAGCTTTCCTGAACTGTGAAATTCGCATAAGCAACCCACAAGCTTTTCCCTTACTAGCTGGAACTACACACTGTTCAGAAATCCAACCTCCCTTGGCATCAAAAAATTGGTAGTGGATTCCTCTAGTGTCCCTCCTCAGTCGAAACCCACTATCTCCAAAAAATGCGCAGTTTTGTCCCTTAGGCATCTCAGCTTCCCAGTCTTCCTTGCATCCTGAAACTATGCTGATGTGTCCTCCTAGGGCTTCATCCTGCAGCGGTCAATTCCCCCTTAAAATGCCCAGATCTATCCTCCCAGGGCCTCATCTCGCAACAGTCACTTCCCACTTAAATTGCGCAACTGTGTCTTGCAGTGGCCATGAAGCAGGATGACATGCTAGATGACTCTCAAGGAGATGAGGAGAAAGATAAGAAAACCAAGGAACCCAGGGTATGATATAATAGAGGGACCCCATAAAGATTCCATCTGATGCATGACCCTTTGGAGGGTAGGTATGGAAAACAAAGAATATCTTTTGAAATATGCCTCTTAGTGTAGCTTGAAGGACCACTCATCATTGTGATATAATTATGTATTCAATTACATGCATGGTTGCGAGCACTGACAGTCATTCCATGTGTTTCCTCTAAGTGTCTTTCTCCCTTTCACTTGTTGGATCAATTGTCCTCTTTTGGCGTGTTTGGTTGTTATCTCATGTTTACGAGCCTTTCTGGTGACCTTGAAGGTTGGTCTTTGTGTATACAAGTGGTCCTAGTCATGTGAACACCTGTTGCACTCATACACAAAATTTTAAGCACTATCCCAAAGTGTCGTCACGGTCATCCTAAAGTCTATCTCAAGTGTCGCACTTGCCTCTTTTAGTTCTAAATAGTCTCACAGAGGGTAATTATTTATATTGGTGTTCCGATGGTCCATGTAGTTGTGTCATCGAAGTATGCTAAGTGTGTGATCATAATGTCAAATTCCTCACAAGTTCACCTACCTCCCACACTTAGCCATTTTCCTAAAAATCCTTCCGAATGGACAACTCTCCCTCATCAGACCTCGACTAAGCTACACACTACGCAGTCCCAACCCTCAATGATGTTGCTCTGCTTCCTGGAACTACGCAGTGCACAGAGACTGTCCTAGGGGCAGTTTCACTGTGCAATCCTAGAGTTGAGCAACCTACCTTCCTTCCCATAATTGTGCAGAAGATGCCTCAATCTTGACCTGAATTGTGCATTTCGCAAAATTAGTCATCAATCCTTCTCCTTGCCTACTAGAACCCTACAATGCATAGAGACACTCACCTGCTTTTCCTCCCAAAACTGTGCAAAAATTTCCCTGAATGTCCTCCCTATATCTGGAATCACTGATCTCCAAAACTGCACAGACATGTCCTCCTAGGCCCCTCCGCTGCCTAGTCCTGCCTTGCCTCTCATAAATTTGTAGATCTACCTCTCAGGGTCCCATCTTGGAAGAACCACTGACTGTCCCTACTCTGCAATCATGTCTCCCAGTGGCCTCTACAAAATTTTTCCTGCCAGTGAAGATTGTGCTTCAGAGTTCCTCAATCAAGTTTGAGTTGTGACCTGTGCAACCTTAGTGACCAGTATCCCTCCCATTCACCTAGAATTGCACAATGCACAGTTACTAGGACCTTTTCCCACCTTGTCATCTGTCCTGGGCCTAGTCCATGGTTAACATTGCATCATCTTAAACTAGGAGGTTTTTGGATTTGATGTCGTCCTGTCATGAGTGAATTGCAAAAACAAGTACATTGTTAGATCATGGCGAGACAATGAAGGAGGAGCAAGCATGCTAGAAGACTCACTTGAAGTTGGATGAACGAAAGAAGCTCATCGAGAACAAGCAAAGGGAACACATGCATGCAACCGCTTTTCAAGACCAAGATCATTGAAGACCTCACAACATCAAGCCATAGAGGAGAAAATAAAGCACATCCAAGAACACATCCATCACTCAACAACAACACTAGCTTGACATTTCCACCACATCCAGCTAGTCCATGTCAGCAGTGTCATGTCAAGTTGTGTCACGAGCTATCAAAGGCCACATCACTATTATGGGCCATATCTTTTGTAACTCAAATGTAGTGTAAAGTGAAATTCCAACGAACACACATGAATATGAAGAGTCATGTCAGTTGAAAAGTCATAGGAAGTTTAATGGTCATGAGGGTAGTCCAAGAGTCACAAGGGTCAAGCATCACCCTTGGTTATATATACCCCTCCCATTGTATGAGTAAGGAATTTTCACCTTGGCTCCTCCCATGAAGCATATAGAGTTTTCAGTTAGTTCTTTGAGGAGTGAGGAGTGGCTCCAATGTCCCACTACTGGGGCTAGCGATGTATGATATACATATGTGTCTTGGAACTTCATCTTAATACAAATCTTGTAGATGGTTGTAACACTATTATTTTGGCATTTGTAATTCATATTTTTTTCACATGTACTAAGATAGTTAAACTATTTCGGTTTTTTTAGTACTTACCTTGATGGGAATGTGTTGTATTGGTTATCACTGTTGTCTCATCCTTGTGGACTACTCCACAGGATACTAGACAGACCTTCTTCGCTTACTGGTTATAATGACTGTCATATTCATTGTGGACTACTCTGTTGGATGGTGGACAATTCTCCCCTTGTACTTTGGTTTTAACTACTGTAATTTTTGTTGTGGACTATACTGCTAGATGATGGACAGATCATTCCTAGTTCGCGTGTCTCTTCTTGGGTGGTACTATTACCTCTCACTTAAAGGCTCATTTTTCTCCCCACTTTTGCAGTAAGAGAACCTTAACACAATTACATTATGCATTGACTAGGTACACTTACCTTGATGTTTGAAGATACCAGTGTAACACTCTCATGTGCTAGCAACTAGAGCTAAGGAAAATCTTTGAGTATATGGAAACCGAGCCTTTATACTGGATGGGACTCCTACACCAAACAGTGTGAGGTCTAGTTGGGACTTCATATCGGGGTGATCCCCTTGGTTGACAGGTTTCCAGCACCATCAACAAAATGGCGCTATAAGGAGGGCCATATGACAAGACGATCCAGTTGCATCTAGGTTGAATCTCTTATCTAAAATGGCTGATACACAAATCATACTCCCGAGGTGTTTCTCCATTTTTTCCCTTTATCAATTTTCACTCCCTTATAAGCTTCTCAATCACTTGTCCCAGTTAAAGTTTGATGGTGAGGATGAAACATCCATAACCAATCACATTTCCAATTTTCTTCAATTTTTTGAACCTTACGAAATCGATGATGAAGATTTTTCTTGTGTGCTTTTCTTCCTTATCCTTGAAGGTTGTGCTAATTAGTGGTACCGTACCTTACCACCCTCTTCCATTCATTCCCTTTGTCCTTTCCTCAGGGAGTTCCATCAAGCCTTTGATAAGTATGACCACCAAAATGTTTGTGAAAGAATCTATCGTTTCAAAATGAAGCCTGATGAATCAGTTGAGGATTTTGTTGACTGGTTCCTTCACCTCTATTGTGAAATTCCTGAAAAAAATGAGCTCGTATTTCTTGAGAGAAGAGTTTAAACACTTGGTTCATGTCTCCCAGTACGGTGAACCTCTTGTTTTCCTTCCTCCCCAACTCCTGCAAATCATGAGGCACCTCAGATTGCAGAGGAGGGACCCACCACCCATTTTTTCCTTGTCCTCGTCCTTTTCTAGTATCGATGTGGGTTCCTCCTTGTGGTGATCATCAAACTAAGAAATTTTCAAATCAAATCTCTAGCCCATCTTCTCATCTGTCTCCTGCTTCTATGGAGGAAATTCCAAAATAGCTTAGGAAGCCTACAATGAAGACTCACTCCTCCATTCTGTAAGAGGATGTCACTGTTCTCAACTCTAATCTCGAGACTGACCCAAATTTCAATTATCCTCTATCTTCTTCACATCATGACTATGTGTACCATGACTTGCTTGATCAATCTGCTTCACCAACCCATTTTTCGCATTCTCTTGATTCTCAAGCTACTAGCTCAAATTGTGATCAAGTAAAAAGAAGTCACATCATGTAGGTAAAGGAGCAGAATGTGATGAAACTTTCAATTTTTCCTTTCTGTTTCAAAATTTTCCATATCAAAAAAATGAGTTTCCATTCTTAAACGACTCTTAATTTGCTAATCTTGGTGGAACATCCTATACAATCAATTATTTCAATCAACCCCCAGCCTTGGACGGTAATCATTCCAATGCTTCCATATGCCATGATGGATTCCCAAGCACATAATGTGATCTTTTGATTTCTCATGAATATTTTAATCTAGATCTAGAATTTTCTTTGATCAAAGAAGATTTTCCTATTGAAACTTCCCCTTCACCTCACGTTCCCTTGTGTCCTACCATTCACAACACATCTACATGCGGTGGAGATACTCTATGTTCTCTTTCTTCTTCAGCCGTGAAACATCTCCTCAATTGACACAAGGTAGTGAGGTTGTCCATGATGAAGTTGAAAATATTCAAAGCACAGAGAAACCTTCCCACTCCTCATCATCTCTTCTTTTGCATGAAGGCAACTCCTCACATCATCTTGCTCATGAGATCTCATCAATTCATTTATCTTTGAATGCATTATCAGAAGAACCTCTTCAACTGAGTAATCTTATTGTTGAAGCTGAAAAATATGATGAAACCTATGACAGATATGGCTTCCATCTAGAGAAAAGTTTTGAAATTAGCAACAACAACCGCCCTCAAACCACACATGATCCAGTTCAAGTTTCAAAATGTGATTCTACAATTCTGGAAAGTTTCACAGGACCTGCCAGGGAGTCGATGCACTTCAACTTTCATTGATGGTTATGTCAGGATATCGTGACTCTATTAAGCTTCCCAAACTAAATTAGATTTGGTTTCTCTCACGTAATCCATCTAGCTACATGGTTTCATTCGATGTGGATTCCTGTGTAAAAAAATTGGTATTCCGGGTTTGATCTCTCAAATTTTCAAAAATTCACTTATGATTGAATCCACGAATCTATTGTAGGATCATTCGTCTTCATGCAAACCTCTCACATCAAACTTAGGTTGGGAATGTCCATCTTGTTAGAGTCAGTATATGCATACTTCCATCAGGGATCAAATCTGCTCTTTACATTTTCATTTAGGTGTCCCATATTGAATTTTTGGATCATTCCATTAGGTCATGTCAAAATGGTCCACTGATGGTTGTATTCTTCTTAGAAAATCAAATCTTCCCTCATGAGGTACATTTGTTTACCCATATCCATGTTGTATTCAATTGTGGTTTCAAATATGTTATTTTTAGTGTCAAGGTAGTTGTCTTTCCATTAGGTCATAGGGTTGATTTTCAAGGTCCTTCCATTAGGTCTTAGGGTTCATTTCCAAGGTCAAAAGCATGGTTTCAAGTGTAAATAAAGGGTAGCAAAAGTATGAGGATGACCAATAAACAAAGAGTGGTTGCTAGTAAGTCATGGTGATTGTACAAAGATCTTATGTTACTAATGTAATTTTCATCTCAAAAACATGTTTTTGAGATGAAAACAGAGTATTTTTAGTTTATTTATATATTTTTTTAATGTAATTCAATTCATTTCATGTAATAAGTGTTCCCAGTGGCCCTAAGCATTTATCCTTGCTGCAAGAAAATGAAACCATTGAAGAAATCAATTCTATCCAAGCATCATCCACTTTAAAAGAGACAAAGAGAGAAAGGTATTAAACAAAGATTTGAAGACAAAGAAAAAGTTCCAAAAACATTAGAAAGTGGGTTTTTTCTAAAGAAAATCAAAATCACCCTCTATATAAGATTTCAAATTCCTTTTCCAAATTCATCATTTTCATTTGACAAAGAGAAAGAAGAGAGTTGAACGAGAGAAGGGAACTAAAGCCAACTGGTGGTTGAACAAAGAGGAGGCGCTGCGCATAGGAGACAGAGCATTGCACATAGGGACAGAGCGCTGCCATAGGATCGATTTTCCAGTGAAATTTTACACGGCACTGCGCACCTGTACAAGGTGTTGTACATAGGCCCATAAGCACCAAAACTACCCTATCAATCATCCAAATTGCTTTTTTGCCACTTAGACCTCATAAACAAGTAAGTGCACTCTTTGAACTATTCTCTCGACATTCAGTTCATGATTTTGAAGTTGGTTTTCTATTTAAAATTTCAAACCCTAGGTTGCCTACAAATCCCTCCACCTATCCCTTATACCCTAATTCCCTCAAATAAATCCCTCCACCTATCCCTTACACCCTAATTCCCTCAAATCCCTTATACTCTAAATCCCCAAAACAAAATCCTTAAAACCCTATTTACCAAACAATCCCTACCAAAAATACCCTCCCTCTCACTCTCATATGATATATATCTCATCCTACATTGCATAATCTCCTCTCCCCTTCCCCTATTCCTATTCACCATAACTCACTTCTTGACTAGCTTCTCTAGGGTTTCAAAGCTTCAAAATTCAACAAACATGGACAAAGAGGATAGAGATTATGAGTAGGAAAACAGTGGCAGTGAAATTTTTTGAGATGAACCTCAGCATCAAAGAAAACCACATAAGGGAGGCAGAATCATCAAAGAGGAACCATCAAACATCAGAGAGTTACAGGCTTCTCATATGACTGCCTCTTGTTTCAGGCATCTAGGGTGTTATGAGTTTTGTGAGCAGGTGGAAAGAGTTCAACATCATCCTGAGCTGACCAGGATTTTTGTAGCCAATCTCCATGATAACAAGGTAACTCTTGCTAGGGTGACATTTACAGTTTCATCCTCCATCATTTCTGATGCTACAAGAATTCCAAATGTGGGGGGGAAATGGTATAAGGCACAAGATTTGGATGAGCGCTACTATGAGCCATACATCAAATCCAGGTACAAGAATGAAAAGAAGAGGACCTTTCCTTTCATGTTCCTTGAATACAAGTATGCCCATATGATGAGGATCACTATGAAGTATTTTACATGTGAGGGAAGATTTTCTAGATTGTACACCTATCATATTAGGCTTCTTATGCACTTCGCACTAGTGAAAATGTTGAACATCTCGAATTTCTTATTCAGGAACATTGAGAAGATGGCCTACATTGTACAATAAAAACCATACCCCCAGAAAACGAGTAGTATCTATCACTATTCCTTGATTAAGATGATTGTGCTACATCATCTCAACCTCCTCGACATCTCTTGGGATACATTCATTGCCAAGGACATCTTCAATGGTCCTCAGGTTCCTCCACCGATGCCCCAAGAAGTAGAAAATCCTTCCAGTAGTGCCAAAGTAAAGAAAAGTGAGAATGCTAAAGAGACTAGAGTTGTTGAGAAGCCAGAATCCTACAAAACATATCAGAGAGGGGCCAGAAAGTTGTTTTTAGTGGATAGGCAAGTGTTTACTCCACTTGATGTGGAAGGGGCCTTGCCTTCTTCATCAACTCATAGGCAATTGCTTGCTCCACAAAATGTGGAAGGGGCTTTGCCTTCTTCATCAACACAATAGGTACAATAGGTGCTGTAGGTGTGTAAAGGGAAGGAAAATACGTTGGAGGAAAGCCTCAATGATGAAGAGGAAAGGGAATTTGATTTGATGGAAGAAGAAGAACCATAATAGCCACACATCCATCATGGCATTGAGATAGTTGACTTGGAGGCTCAAGATGAGGCAACAAACTAAAATATAACCATAAGGGAAAAAGATGCATAGATCCAAGCACTGATGGACAACTTGGCGAGAGCTAAGTATTTTATTTCATACCTGTAGCTAAGTAACAAACAAGTCCTCATGGATCTGGATCTTCTCAAAGAAAAGAGGCAAACTGACAAAGGCAAGTCAGTAATGCAAGAAGAAGAAACCCCAGCGACCTTGACTACAAAACAAAGGCTTGAGAAGGAGATTGAGGAGGATAGAAAAAATTGGCTTGACTGGGTAAATTTGCATTTGGAGAATCTGCTACAAAAGGCGAATAGGGACAATCAAATCATTAGGCACATGGCTCGCCGTTATAGGACCCAGAACAAGATTTGCAACATAAGGGTCAAGCAAATGAAGACAAGGCTAAAACAAGCACTCAAAGGAAAAAAGGAAGGTGATAGGCTTAGGTTTCTTGCTGAAGCTTCCTTGGCTAACCAAGACACTTTATGGTGGTGTTCTCCACAAATTTTGAGTAATTTTTGAAGAACTTTTGCCTTTTGGAGAATTTAGCAAATTTTACAGAGAAATTATGGCTCTATGCACAGCGCCACTGGTGTTGCGCTTTTCCTAGGGGCATACAATGAGGAAATGGTTAGAATTTTTGGATTCACAATGATGATTACATGCACCCTATGCATTTTCTAAGCTTTTGGAGCAGAATTGGTCAACCAAAAGGTCAAAAAAACTCAAAAAATGACCTTTCTTCCTTCTTTTTGAGCCATAGAAGCAGTCTTGGGAGAATCCGTTTTTGAGGGATCAAATCAACTCCAAATGCAAAAATTCAAGATGTTCTGGAAATTATACTTGAATATATTTCCAACAAGCTATTTTGGGCCCAATTTTGACACTGATAAGGCCTCCAAAATGGCCCTACAAAAATTGTTGCGCATAGAGCTTGGGCACTACGCATATGGCATTTTTATCTTGAATTTTCACTTCACTGTGCCATCACTGTAATTTTGAGTTTTCTCTCATGGATGATGTTTTCACTGATGTAAATGGTAACTAGGCATGTAAATAGGATGGATAAGAGTTACTAGAAGGTAGATTCATTAGATCAAAAGCTATCTTGAGGACAAAAGAATTAGTTTCCTCCTTTTTAGAGGCAAGTTGTTAGGTTGCCTAGATACAGTTTCTTGTTCAATTTTTGATGGATTAGTTCCTCATCCTAGGGATTCGACCCTTGAGGATGGGAGGAGGTTGAATCAATGTCTATATCTTCTTCTTCTTTCTCATTGTAAAGGGTTGGACTCAGTTGGATGCTTATTCTTTGAGTAGGCATCATTTTGTATCCGTTTTAGCAGGAGATTAATGAAAAATTGTAGCGATTTATTTGGGATCCATGTGGTATGATGTTTAGTTAATTTTTCTCTATTGTTATCATATGTTAAAATTTTTTTTGCACTTCATCAATCATTTCATTGCTTTTAAGTGGATGTTTTCAAGTTGATAGGCAAAACCCATAATATTTATGCTCTGTTATGGGAAAATATTCACAGTCTATGTTTTCTTCAGTTTAGGAAGAATCCATGTTGCTTACATGCTCTTTCTAGCTCCTCACATGTCTTTGAATCACCTCACCCCATCAAAAACTGGAGCTTTGAGCCTTGTGCCTACCTTGTCCCATCGAAAACCCTGCATTTTTGACCTAATTTCCTTGCCCTAAATGTTTGGCTCCTCTTGATCTAACAAAACCCTTCAAAACCAAATCACCTTGTGCTACTATACCTAGCCTAATATCATTTTCTCGATCCAATCATCTTGGCTGAGATCCTTACTAGTAGGGCTAGTTACTTGGCTAAGTGTGGTTTGTGGTTACCCTGGAATTGCCTTCCTTCAGCCTGAGGTTCAATCCAGGTGCTAACACATCTCTCACAAATTCATGGAATTGTAATGTTGATCATCTCAAAAATTATCTTTGCCCGCAAGAATCGTACTTATCAAATTTATCCCTTAATGGTCAGCTCCTCAGACTCCTTACGAATCTTGTATTGAAAATATGTCCTCTCATCACACCAGAATTCTCCCTATGTGATAATGAACGCACAAGTTGTCACACCAACATTGTTCAAATGGATTTTACTTTTTTAATTGCAAACTAGAAATCTAATGCTTCAACAAATGTCATCCAGCTTGTTTTTATTTTCCTTCTTATACTTTATCACTAAATGGAACAATTGTAGAAACCCCATACACTTGTAATTCTTGTTTTGTTGTATCTTACTCTAGGCCTACAAGTATTATAGTGGTTGGTGATCTGTGTGGATTATTGTCTCCTTTCCCATCAGATAGTGCTTCCACTTCTTCACATCTTCCACCAGGGCATAAAGCTCCTTTTCATAGGTAGGCTAGTTAATAATTTCCCCATGACATGATTCAAAATGGTAGCATACATGTATTCCTCTCTACATCAATACTACTCCCATAACATACTCACTTGCATTTGTCTCCACTTTGAAGGGCTACTGCAATTTTAGTAATGCCAGAACTAGTGCTTGACTAATCTTCTTCTTGAGCTCCTCAAATTCCCTCCACTGAACCCTTCCCCACTAGAAACTCTTGCCACTTTTTGTTATGGAATGGAGTGGTGTTGATACTATTGAAAACGAAGCTATAAGTTCCCTTAGGTATTGTGGTAGCCGAACAAAAATTCTAACCCCAGAAACATGACTAGGCATCGACCATTTCATGATGGCCTACATCTTGGCAAGGTATATCTTCAGCTATCCTCTACCTATCACATATCCCATATACACCAAATAATTCTATGAAAACTCACACTTCTTGCTATTTTCTAGCAATTGGTTCTTCTTTAATGTATCCAACACCTGTGTCAAATGTGAGATATACTCCTCCCTTACAGTTACATTGTATAACAATATATTAACTAAATAGACAATAACAAATGAATCTATAAAATGGCATATTATATCATTTGTTAACCTCATAAATGTAGTTGGTGCATTACATACATTGAATGGAACGACTAACCACTTATACAACCCTTGCCTTCTTTGGAAGGTGGTCTTCAATGTATCTTCTTCTTTGACTTGAACCTAGTTATATCTAGACTTTAAGTCAATCTTGGTGAAGTACTTCACTTGCTACAACTGACCTAGTATATCATCTATCCTAGGTAGGGGGTATATGTTCTTGAGTATAATTTTATCAGCGCCTTGTAATCAATACACGTCCTCCAAGTCCCATCCTTATTTAGTACAATGATAATGGGTGGTTCACATGGTGATGTACTCGCTCGAATGATACCCTATTCCAGTAGTTGTTACAACTGTTTCTTCACCTCACTTGCTTCTATAACAAACTACATGTACAACCTAATATTTGGAAAATAGGAATCCAACAATAGTTGGATCTCATGCTCCACTTCCCTCTTGGGTAGTAACCCTTTAAGCTCCCAAGATGCATCCCTATATTCCATAAACAACTCTTCCAATTGTTGAATATGTTTATTAGTACACCCCTACAGGGATTCCTTGCCTCTTACTAACTCTTCTACAGATTAATTTTCCCTTAAAATCAATAAAACATAATTCTTGTTGGAACTGATCGATTTATTGGCTTGATTGGTACTTACCAAGGAAAATTTCAGCTACCTTTGTGTGAATTGTTAGTGAATGGCTTTCCATCCTTGATGAGTTAGTATTGGTTGGATCTTCACATGAATATTACATATTGCATGTACATGTAGGGACTTCTAAACACATCTACTTCTACTTCATCAATAAAATCAGCATTGATAGTAAACACAATTTTGTGTTGTTTTGTTACCTTCAACTCTATATCCTTATTTACCCATCTTAATGGATATGGGCTTGGATGATCATGAACTTCCAATTCCAATTTGTTACCACCTCTGCTGTAGTGAGATTCACCTATGATCCTGAGTCAATCATATCATCAATATTTCTTCTTTACATGTGACTACCCCACCCATGGTTCTATCATATATTTCATTGTAAATATTTTTACAAATATGTGAAATTTAAAAAGGGGATTGATTCAAAGGGACATGGATTCCAAATTTGGAGAGGAGGATTGCTTGGTTGGGATAAGTGAGGTTTTCTTGTGTAGAGAAGAAACCTAAATTGCGGGAAAGCCATTAAATCTTGGTTGGTGCATGAATTCAAGGGAATGGTTCTAGAATTAAATGGATTGTGAGAGATAGTACTAAGGCCCATGTTGCTTCAAAAATAACAATAAGAAGAAAGGACAAGAGATATATGAAGGGGACTATGCATTATAAGGCAACAAGGGCACAACAGTAAATGTTGGTTGAGAAAGAGGCCAAGGTAGCAAGCATGCGGGGGGGAGAATCCCAGCAAAAGAAGAGAAAAGAGGGAAACAGAGGCATTGGAAGAGAGTCTAGAAGAAGACAGAGAATTCACCCATTCGAGTATCCAAAGAGAGAAATCAGTAGGTAGCGCATAAGATAAGAAAAGAGAATGGGATTGGTTTTATGGTTCCCTGGAGGTTATGGGTTGAGATAGAAGACTTTAGAGCCCTATAATAGATTGGGAAGGGTCCAATCCTAGAGAAGCATCAAAGAAAAACTTCGCTAAAGACCTTTGGTTATTGCATTACTATTACAATGGATCATGGACTCCCTAGAAGGGGGTGAATAACCATGTGTGTGCATTTGGGGGTGAGCTAGAGTACCTTTGGGCTCCATGTGTTGACAAAGGAAGTAACAGTTAGTTGGTAGGGTTGAGGAAGGAGGTCCTCTACAGTCTCTATTCCAGCTGGAAGGTGGTGATCAATTCCCTTAAGAAAGCATTCCCCTCAAACTTTGGAATCTGGCTTAAGGGTGGCAGCTACAAGTAAGTGTGGTTGCAGTTGTCTATGGTTGGGTGGGGAGTCCTTGTCCCAAACTTCGTTTCCCTATAAACCCAAAGATGTGTATCCGCTTATGCTTGTTTATCTATTGATGGATCATGATGCTTTTCTGATTGTAATAGTTCTAGATTTTGGGACTGTATTTGTGTTGTTAATAATTGAACATGTGGTTACACCTCTATGGGGATATGACAATGAAGGAAATGTTAAATATATTTGTGTGTATGTTTTTACTGTGAAATGAATGACACTGGTAAACAAACTAAGTAAGCAAGAGATTTTGAACTAGAAACAAAATGTTGTGTGAATAGTTTATTGGTGTTGATCACATAATATTTGATGCACAATTGTGTAATAAACCACATGATAATAAGGACTAAGCTATAACGTTGAGTTGAGCTTTAGTCTGCATGAAATGTTAAACAATGCAGGAAACAATAGTTAAATAAATAATATACAGGAATCGAGCCATGTTATAGGATGTAGAAGAAGCCATGAGAACTTGGAATGAAACTAGAAAAAAGAAAACGTTGGGCATATAGACCATTTTTATTAACGTAAAAATATTACATAAAAGACCACCCATTTGGCAGGGTCTAAGTGTTCTTGTTGATTTTTATTCTCTCAACTACTAGTCTATGATTGTGTACAGAGAGAACCGAATTGGTACTGTAGGTTCTATTTCCTCTTTTAAGTGAAAGGATAACCCTAGGAACTTGTAGGAAGACTTGTCCATCCTTGCATCCACAACCGGTTGGATATCTTTTGTTAGTAACAGGGTGTAGCTAGTTCGGCCTTGGAAGGATTTGCACAACATCATAAAGCTGCTTACAGGCCTGTAATGGAGTTTGGAACCCTTCGCATGTGGTAGGAGAGGTGGAAACCTCTTATGAGTTCATGCCAAGCCTATGGTAGGTAAGGGCCACAAGGGCATTTAATCCTCCATGCTTAGAATTCCTTGCCTAAGCATAGGGAACACAAGGAGGATAGGAAGCCATGGGATAATCTATCACTTTATCTCATAAGGGGTAGCACCACAAAACACATTATTTAACCACCGATGTTGTTGTGGATCCCTGGTGTTGATCTCGAGGTATGTTGGACCTCTGAGATAGATCCCTGGTCGAAATGACCAGCTCAAGGAAAACAATGCAAAAGAAAAACCTGTTGTTGGGGTGATCGCGGAAATCCCCATATAAAACATTGCACAAGGTTAGGTTGATATCCTTTAGTTGATCCATGGCAGAGATTAAGGAAAAATATTGTTGTAAAACATGAGGGTTTTGATGAGCCTCATCATTGGGTAACTATATGGACCTTAATTCACCTCCTATCTTGGTCAAATCAACTCTTCTCACAATTTATTACATGTTTTTATTATTTTGTTTAATGAGATTAGTCAAAGTGAGATATTATGCCTAGTGGATTGTGCATTGAATGTAGGTTTGTGAGAGAAAATTCGGGAATTTTGAAAATATTAAGGGTTGAAACTTGAATGGGACAAGGAAGAGAGATTACAGGAGGTAAATCATCCTCATTTACTCCTCCCTCATTCGAATATTCCTCCATCAATCAAACTAGCTCGGAGTACAAGCAACCAAGTCATGAAGATCAAAAGGCAGTCGAGCAACTGGTAGTCAAAGAGTTAGTTCATCTTGAGTTTGGGAGACGAGCCTCCCTATATTTAAGGAAGTAGTTGGAAACTTCAGTTGTATAAATAAAGAGGCCTAGAGCCTCATTAGGATTCGAATTTTTGTTGTAAAAATACTAGTTATTTTCGAGCTCAAGACTTGTGGAAGACATTGCTATGTAATTTTTTGTTTCGATAATGAGAAAGATCTTTTTCTTGATCCAGCATTGAGTTAACTCAGAGGGCTGAAACTCTTGGGTTAGGGCCCAACCCTAGTAGCCTCTTCTTGTATCTGTATGCTTAGATTAATTTCATAGTTTCATGGTTGAATTGTTCTTAGAAGTATTTCATTGCAAGTAGTGTAGATTTGATTAGTTTGTTTATTAGTTTCCTTCCATTTGTGCTTTTCTTCAGCAGTAGTTTAGAAGGCATAAAAGGAACATAAAAAAGATGTCAATAGGTGTTTTTGCCTCACTTCTTCCTTCAGGGATCATGATATGAGGAAAGGTCCCCTATGCAGCCCCAAAAAAGATAGAATTATACTTTCTCATAGAATTTAGAGTTTATTGTACTTAAGCCAACATTTGATCAGATTGTATGTGTAGGATCTAGTTATCATTTCTTCCATTTTCAGTATTACAGTAAATCTCATCAATGATTTCATCTTATTCTATAAAAATTCCTCAATGCATGAAGTAGATAGCTAGCTCATTAAACTCTATTTTTCTAGCTTATTGAAATTCTTCTTGTTTACATGATTTTTGGGAAAGTATCAATGTTTGATGTAGTGCAGGTGTTTCAAAAGTAAAGAGAGATCTCATAGCCAACAACCTCCTCCCAACTTCATCCATCCATGATCATTCCTTGCATCCACTAAGACCCTCACCAATTTCATCATTTTACAAGGAAACTTCTCCAAGCATGTTGAGCAAATCCAACCATCTCCCAACCTTGGTTTTTAGTTCTGAGTGATCCTAGGAATTTTATCACTTCATTCCATCCACCAACCACCTTCCCTAAGCCTTCCATCACCTTCAACACCCATCATTTTTCTCTCGACTGTATCCTGTAGAAATACAAGGAATCCTGTAGGTTTTTAGGACATATTGTACGTTTTCCTATAGTGGCTTGTTTTGAGGCCGAATTGAGGGAAAACCTCTAGGAAGCCAAGCAAGTTCACCTCAGGGTCTCCCAAACCTTACAACCATCCACCAACATCCCTAAGCCACTTGCCACATCACCAAAAGAGATTAGCTTTCACACTCTTCCATTGAAAAAAGGACAAAAAGAAAAACAGATTTATTTTAGTCATTTACATGCATAGTAGTAATGTTTGATGCTTTGAACTTACATGCTTAGGGAAGTAGAATTTCGTACATGTTAACTTAGCATTCTTGTTGAAGCAGATTCTCTTAGCAGATAGTTAGGAAATGGTGTGTTTTTAGCATTGGATTTTAGTCTTTTTCCTTACTGCAGTAGACAAGCTTTCTCTTAGAGTAGATTTCTCTTTCCCTCATTAGTAATCAATCTTCTTTTTAATCCATAGAAGTATGGAATGAAAAACCATAGTGGTCTCTCATCAGCGAAAAAATGACAAAAGGTAGAACCATCACTTTTACTTATGTATACAACACTGTCACCTCCAAGTTTGTATGAACCCCGGGTTGATAAAGTAAATTTGGTAGCCCTAGGAGTTGCAGCATTCTTGCTACGATACTGGTGCTCACCACTTTTTGGCATCATTGCTAGGGAGGTGTCTGAGTAATATGTGATTCCGGCTTTCTTTCTTCCATTTCTTGTTTATGATATTCTATTATTAGTTTCATTTCTGCAAGAGTAATTTAGTTGCTTTCTTTTCCTTCTACATTCTTTGCTTTCCTTTCCATTTCGCAAGTAAGATTTCATTCAAGTAGTTAATTTCCATTCAGTCTGTTAGATTTCATTTAGTCTGCAATTTCAATTCTGCAATCACTTTCAAAGTTTGGAAAAACACAAAAAAAAATAAAAACATTTTCTTCATGCCTCATAAGAATAGGGATAACTTAGTGAAATTTTTGCCAAATACCCCCACTGCTTCAAACAACCAACCTTCTCACTTCTTAGATGGTTGTGAACTGGAGGAACCCCTAGGTGATCAACCAAAAATATTTGAAGAGCCTACAGGGGAAGAAGAAGAAGAAGAAGAAGAATAACCCATTCCTATTGAACCAATGGCTGAAAATGGAAATGACAGAGGAAATAGAGAAAGAGTTGAGGGTGCCTTCCCCATCACGGAAACCAATGGGGATACTAAGATGAAGAATATAAGCCCCTTTGCACTTCCTCAATTACATGGCCTGACCTCAAAAAATCCAGACACTTTCTTGTTTGAATTTGTTGTCATATGCCGAACCTATGACTACACCAATGATGAGAAGAAGTTGAAACTATTCCCAGCCACTCTCAAGGATGTAGCTTTGCGCTAGTTCATGGGTTTACCTAGGGATAGCATCACAAATTGGGCTCAGATGCAACAAGCCTTCAAAAACAAGTATCGAGACTACTTCAAGTCTAAAGACACTAAAGAGGAAATTTTTAGGATGACCTTAGGGCATGATGAATCCCTAGAGGATTATGAAGAAATATTCCAGCTTAGCTACAAAATGGTCAGGTGCACACTTAACCCTGAGTCACTGAAGCTAGTCCTGCTTAGAGGAGTAAGGGACGATCTTCTGGATACCCTAAACTTGTTAGCAGGAGGGGACATCTACTAGTTACCCTATGAGGATATCAAGACTGTCTTTAGAAACCATTCCAGGGAAGCTAGGAAAAAGGGTACAGGTAGTCAACCTACGGTAATCCATCCTCTTTTAATTCATCCATCAAGGGCGAAATTGGAAACATGTTGGAGTATTTCAAGAGTGATATGCTGCAAATCCTTTCCCTATAAATGAACACTATACACATTAAGAGGAAACAGGAGGAAGCAGAGAGAGCCTTAGCTAGTTTCTGCCCTAGATGCACTAAGAGGCATCCTAGGAATGAATGCCCATTGAATTCTATTGAAATATGCTCATTCTGTGAAGAAAACCACTCCACAGACAAGTGCCCTTCTCTATCTGGACTAAAAGTTGTATATCAAGGAGCTGAAGGGGTAACTGAACAACTCTGCTACATAAAACAAAAGAGACCTCATGGGCCTAGGCCGTACTAGCAGGGCATTTGAGGATCATCCCATGCATATTACAACCCCAACTAGACCACATCCATACCCTCTTGGGGACCCTCTGCTCATCCTTCCTAGTATACACCTCCTCTTTGGTCCTTTGCACCTCAGTATCATTCCCATCCAGCCAGCCAGTCATTTCAACCATATGCTCCGCCACAACCTCAGTGGAATGCACCACCCCAGGGGTGGAGGCCCCCATACAACAATGCCCCAGCTTTATTGCCTTCACCACCTACTCAACCACAAATTTTACACCCTGCTCCACCCAAAAAACCCCATATGCCTACCCAGCTGTTACAGATCCATTTGGGCACATCAATCCCATCATCCAAATTAGTGTTTTAGGGCTCATCAAACCCTAATTTCAATTTCTACATGCCCTAAACAAGTCACCCCATTGAATGCCTCCTTCCCGGATAGTTTCATGACTTGAAGACATCTAGAAATGGCCTCTAAAAGGACCAACGCAGGTAGGCCCATGTAAGGGTGCACTATAGAGCAGTTAAGTCCATGCCAGGGTGCTCTATAGAGCACTTAGGCTTCCTTTCACTAGCGTTGGGCGAGTTTGAGCAAAATTCACATAGGGTTTTGGGAATATTCTTATCTTTTGGAGTCATCTAGAAGTTTCCCTCACTTACCAACTCCTATGAGCTTGAAAATGGATGAGGAATGAGTTAAGATGCATCCTATCCTCTCATCCCTTCCTCCATGGAACTAGTTCTAAGTATGGAAGGCCATTTGATGCAACAATTTATGACAAAACCTCCTTAATCTCCCTATAAATGGACCACTCATCTAAGTGATCAAGGGATGGATTATGTTGAATTGTAAGGAGATAATGTTGCTATGAGAATTGGCTTTGAAGCAAGTATTGTAATGCTACAACTTCTTCATGCTTTTGATATGATGTGGATGGAATCCAAGATGGAGGAATGACTTTGAATCAGACACAATGGTTGTAATTCCTTCTTATATTCAATAAAGTATTTGAACCTTTCTCCCATATGTTTGTATTGTCTTATAATGCTTATATCTGTGAAATGTATATGATTCCATTCATTTATATTCAATAGATATTTTGCTTTTATTGGTTCTTTGTCTTCTGTTGGTGTTTACAGGTACTTCTCAAGCGTGTTAAGTACGGGAAGGAGTGACAGGATCGATACAAAAGAGACAAGAGGAAAGAGAAACTACAAGTAGGTCTTCTCTGTAGAAATTTCACCTGTAGAACAAACTGATATATGCAATGTCCTAAAGCATAATACTTGTTCCACTTCTACAAAACATTAAGCGGAAAAATAATCGAATTCATGAGCAACATCAAGTAGAAACATGCATAACTGATCAAGAGAAATAGTCACACATAACACAAGATATATCTAGGGGAAAGCACCAGCATAAAACCCCAACCATGTATTATCAATCAATTGGAAATCCTCTTCAACATATAAAAAGAATCAACTCAATAGCTATCCTGCTCTCTCTGTACTCTGATGATCTTCAATCAGAAGATGAAAATCATGGAC